>DWME01000770.1:0-29802 GCA_018244795.1 Parelbella ahira ahira
ATTGCCATACACCGAGCACAGATTCAGACTCTGAGTCACTACTAGGTAAGTACCCGACCCGGGATTTGAACCCAGGATCTCCCGATTGGCAGTCGCGCTTGCAACCATTCGATCAACAAGGCAGTCTAGTTTTTAATATTTAATACTTGATTTTAATCATTTATTTTCATTCTTTAATGCATTGGCATTGCATATAACAATTGAGTATGTTTTGGCGGTTTTTTCCGCGCGAAGTTCTATTTCTGTCAAGCTACAAAATGTAACTTATGTTAACTAGAGCTAGTTTCAAAAAGTGGTGTTACAATAAATTCCCACCTGTAAAGTTGCACGAGAATTTTTGAGAAAAAAGAGATTACAATAAAGTTATAGTTTCAATCATTCTCACATTAATAACATCAAAACTGACAATTTCATATAAACGATTAATTAATATATTATCTCGTTGGCAAAGGTATTACTGAATTCATTCCTCAAGGTGTGCTGACGTCCTAATGGTCTAATTGTCCAAAATTAACGTCACTGACTTCAGTACTTTAGGCTCGTGAGTTGCTTAGTTATTGTATTAGGATATTTATACACTTATTGTATTTTAAAATAGAACAATGAAATGACAAATAGGAATAGCACAATATAATTATCGATTTATTCGTTTACAGTAGTTTTGTCCAGGAAAATAAGTCGTTATGAGTTGAAGAGGCATAAAGAGGTATAGTATGAACACATAGCTACAAATTATCTTAAGTTTTATATAGTACCTACATGATAACTTTATTATCATCGTCACCGCCAACATCAATTCATTTACTGTTTCGTTTTTGGATAAGGTCTTGCCTTAAATTTAGTCAGTTATGGCTACGACTAGTCTCAGAGAATATTATGGAAGACTTGTAGAATGTATGATTCGACACGAGGGAAATAATTTAGAATTATTATAAGAGCAAAAAATTTACAATAATATTAGAAGATAGTGAAAAGGGGAACCTAGAAAATACACAGCAGATTAAATCTATCAATAATATGTCTTTAGTTTTACAGAATATTTGATAGAAAAAAAAAACATTAGTATTTGACGTCTGTCATGTAACTGTCAGATTTTATTGAGATTTTGGTTTAAGTCGATAATTATGGACGTATTCAATAGTTTGTATCACACTTATACATACACGTAGGTCAGTAGCGTCATATTGATTAATTATTACGAGTATTATATGAGTCGATCTGTTTCTATTCATATAAACAGGAAAATATATTAGTAAATCACGCAAGTCATTAATTGGGGCATACAATTATATGCCACTGTATTAAAATAAAAGAAATAATGGATTTTTGTAGATTAACGCCTAAAACAACTTAAAAATTGGTTGCTAAGTTATCATTTGAGTTTAAATTGTTCCTCGTAACCTACTTTTTTTTCAGTAGCTGATGCTTTATGTGCGTTGTTAATCACATTTACAATGCATTTTATGTGCAGAGCGAGAAACATCAAAAATATAGTAAGCAGAAATATACTTGTCTTATAAAATATCTTAATAAACATTGTTATTCGTTTCACTGTTTGTAGATAAATTATCTAGCTAATTAGGAGCAAGCGAGGTTTACTTGATTGTGTGAAAAATCTTTTTTTTTTGACTTCAAGAACTTTATAAGTATTATATTAAAAAATCGCTATGTCTTTATTGAAGGGCCAAGTGTCTATGAAATAAAACGAAGACTTAATTGAAATATATCCACTAGTTTTTCCGTGACGCGCGCACATCGGCAGACGTCTATCGTGTCATTTATATCGATCACACCGATTCGATTGGCAACTTTGTATCAGTAAAGAACATCTTATATAAGTAGATACTTAGGTTATTTCCAACTATATTTATATATTGGTATATGATCAATATCGTCAATACAACATTAAATTTTTATTTAATATCTTGGAAATTTTAAAATACGATATGACTTAAAATTACATTAAATTATTATTGTCAATTGTAAGGATAACGAGATGGGCCGGGGTCTGAAAATACCCAACATGGTGATAACCCCAGATTTATTCAGAGAAAGTTATTTCCTATGAACCTTTTTTCTTCTTATGCGTGCTATATATGTTAATCAGTTATATATTTTTTAAATTTTCTCATAAATTTTATTCATTACTAGAATGATTGAATGTCAGACAAGGTAAAATGTATCGTCGGCATGATTTAAGTTCAGAAGTAGTTTTATTTTATTGCATTTGGTTTGCCTATCAGATTGTTCGGTTATTACATATTAAAATATCAGCGATGACTAACGAACAGCGTGATATTAGGCGTTAGGAATATTCCGAGAAAAGGCTCGAGGGCAGGTATAGGCGGTAAAGGAAATACCATGAGGGGCAATGATAACAGGTCACGCTTAGAAACTTTTTCTTTTACAGCGAAACAGACAGGTCAGGTTCGATTCTAAATATCAAAATTTCTAATGACTTCTGAGTATTTTAAGTACTAGTAAATGTTTATATGTTTGTATGCAATCATTAATTTATGTATTGGTTTAATTCATGTATGTTTTTCGAGAGCCTGATTATGTTCGAGCTTTTTTCCTCCGTCAGCTCCTCCCCCCACTTATTTTCCCTCCCGTCGATCACAGCGCAGTCGCAGCCGAGACTGTGGAGTAAGATCATGGGAGTTCAGAATTTACCTACAGTGGCGTAGATTTCCATATAGTCGTCATTTCTATGAACTCTTTTGTTACATAAGTAATGCGACATTGTTTTGTTAGCAAAGCTTCGCGTTCAACAGTGTGTGATGATTCCTTCAAATAATTTTCTTCATCAGCGAAACGTAAATTTACGCCAGATCCCTAGTAGTACTCAAGTTGTACAAAAATTGCAATTGAGTTCCTATTTTGAATGAAACAGCTGAATGAAAGTCGCGTAATTCAGTCAGTATAAAAGCTGTAGAAACTCTACAATCGTTATAAGTGTAAAAAGGACATCAAGTATCAGAGCATTAAGTGTTATTACACCTCTACATTGAGCAGAGCACAACTTAAGCTTAAGATGCAGCTTTAAGCAGCTTTTAAACGACTTAGAAAAACTGCTTCGGCGGTGTTATTAGATATTCTGTTTACCTGGATACTGCAAATATTGTCTTGTAATATTCTTATGAAGATAAAAGTAACAAAGTATTGAATAACTTCAGTAATATATCTAGTATTCACATGTATAATTAAGTCTTTGTTGGGGTAAATAATAAATAAAGTTTTTAGTTTTATTTTATTATTATAGATAGTTGTATGCAAACGTTGAATATCAGCGGCGTATTATATTATTAAATGTCTCGTGAGTATTTATACACTTGTTTATATAAATATGTACCCAGTTAACTCACGTAGTATATTTTCCGCGATGGCTCGACTAATTTCGGATCTATCCGATGTTCTTCAACAGTGTACTCTTTTCGTATTTAAGTTAAATTGATTACATCCTATTTGGGCTCGACACAAAAACTCATAAGTAAAATAATATTCATATATTTATAACCGGCTATCGTATTCATTCCGGAAGGTTACGTTACAGCGGATGATAACTATCGTTGGCGAGGCAAGCCTCGTAGACGCTGGCGAGACTACAACGACGATGCATATATTAAAAACTGGTCTTTGCGAGAAATAGATCTGAACACCTGGCGATAGATGGGCCCTTAGTCCAGCAGTGGGACGTTATGGGTTGATTTAATATAAACTCTTATATGAACTTAGAAACCTACATAAATTAGATATGGTGTTTTGATTTTTGGCAGCGACAAACAGTCAGGGCAGGACATATCATTGTAACACAATCGTGTAAAATCAGACAGTATCTTCGTCACAATTGTATTTTGACATTTCTGAAATTTTTGTTATTTATTAAGAAAAAGCTTAAGACTTGTATAATCCAACTTCAATTCCATAAAATGTGTGTGTGCGTTTTTTAATGTGCGTCACGCGTTAATATCAGGTTCAGGCGTAGATCATAATATGTATAGGTATATGTACATATACATATATAAAACTGGATTGCCTGTTTGTAATATTATGTGTACACGGTACACATACGAAACTAACATTTTTTTAAATATTTGTCTGTCTGTCTGTCTGTTTTATTCGGCAAATCTCTGGAACGGTTGGACCGACTTTGACGGTACTTTCACTGGCAGATAGCTGATGTAATAAGGAGTAACTTATGCTACTTTTATTTTAGAATTTTTGAGAAATAAAATAAATAAATGTTGCAATGGCCAAATACTGTCCAGTACCGCGCACAGCCCATGCGCATGCCACCACTGCGCAATAACTGGACAATAACTTTTTTATTAACTTCCACGCGAACGAAGTCGCGGGCAAAGCTATTACAAAATAGAAACAAAACTATTTTGCATAATTTAAAAATATGACCAACCTGATTTGTTGGTAAATCCAAAGAAACCATATTTAAATCTAATGAACAAAGAACCGCGTGCGATAGTTAGGAATAACTATTAATTAATTAAACAAACACGTGATGATACATAACAACCTGAACTTTAGACAAAGACTCATTTGCATACAGAAGTCCACCTCAAATGGACTCTTGAAACGATTATTATTACGCTCTTCAACTGAATTAATTCGAATCGCAAGATGAGAATCGTTCCAACGTGAACACACTACCGGAAAAACTGGAAAGTATCTATAAATTGTTTTCCTTTCTGTTTGTGGAAGCTATTAGAATACGGAGCATCGCTCCCACGCTGCCGGCCGTCCTTGGCGTCTGTATCGTTTGTCTCAACGTAATGTATACTCACGATTATAATACAAAAAGGTCATTTGTTTTCCAATACACAGAAATGGTGGTTAAAAACCTGCTGCGACAACCATGGCGTGACAACGGTCCATGCAGATCGGAAACTAGTTCGGTTGTCATAGATATGGCAAAGACTACATAATTAAGTAGGAATAGAAACTAACTAGTCCAATTAGTTCTCATTAAAGTTAGGATCGAGCGTTTAGAAATATCTCTTTAATGGTCTTAAGAACAATTAAAAGTACGATTGGTTGTAATGTGTTCAGAGTTTAATTAGTGAGAAACCATGGCCGCTGTAGTTACGTTATTGTAATTTGGTTTATATGAATGAAACGGATATATTATGTATATTCCAAAGTCATCTGTCCTGATAGTAAAGTATTAGGAAATAATCATAGTGGTAAGGCTGCCCATTGTTCATACCTAGTGTATTATGTAAACGTAACTGGTGAAACGTGCGATTGTACTACACTATTACACTACTCTGTTTACCTCTCGGGGGATTACAGGACTGATGTTGCGTTTTTCTTCTTAATTAATAGCCAAACACTAATGTTGATATTTAACATAAATTTATAGCACTCACAAATCAATCTTAACCTTTGGTCCCGAAAGCGAAATTATCAGTCTTGATTTGTCTTTGAATAATATTCTTTATTTATTATACTATATGAATGATTTTAATATTAATGCGATTGCAAATGTAAATCGCGGGAATTAGAATTTGTTTCTACACTTTTCCTTTTTTATGGTTAATAATTATACCAATTATTTTGTAACCAGCCACATTCTTATTTTATATGTAACCAGCCTGCAGTTACCTAACAAAATGCCCTTGTTGAGAAAAGGGCGCAGGTTACGGGACGTAGGTAATTTTAAATGCTTTACATTCAGGGCATATCGTGCATTGGACCACAAAATTGCGAGAGTTAACATACCTATAAAGGAGTAAGTATTACACATGCAAACGAGTTTGTTTGTTGAGTCCAATGAAATCGACACTGCGGTACTACAAAGTGTCGATTAGGACTGTTGTTAATTACAGCAGACACTATTGCGGACTCTATACACCGCTAATGGCAGTTTGTGCAGGACAGTACACTTCGATTGGTTATATAATGATTAATAATGTAAAGTAGATAATATATAATGGAAATTAAATAATATATAATGGTAATAAGAAAGAATGTTTCAATTTATTTTATCTTAAGATTTGAGCTTTGAAATGATAATGACATGTTACCGCCTCCAGACGTGACATTTTCCTAAAACTTTATTTCTACTGATATTTATTTTATTTATTTCATTGTTTAAATCGGCGTCGATTAAAGACGAATAAATTAAC
The DNA here is from genome assembly GCA_018244795.1 of Parelbella ahira ahira. Classification (NCBI taxonomy): domain Eukaryota; kingdom Metazoa; phylum Arthropoda; class Insecta; order Lepidoptera; family Hesperiidae; genus Parelbella; species Parelbella ahira. The sequence goes on from DWME01000770.1 coordinate 6,144, forward strand.
TTAAATATGTCCTCAAATAAAAGCTTAAACCTAATGTATTTAATATATTTCTATAAGCTCGACGGATTCGTTCAACATAGTGTCTAAGCAACCATGAATGGATTAGTATGTTTGCAATTACATGCGCATTATGATCATCCATATGGTATAATAATTGAATATATTTAGAAGACGAAAACAAAACAATTAAATTCGTCTTCAGGACCTACGTTACAATCTAATAAATACATGTTCAAAATTTATATCAACACTTTAGCGGCTAGAGGAAAATGCATATATGTGTGTATAAAACAAAATAAGAACATTTATATCTACAGAAATACAATCACACTACATATCACGAACAGAAACTAACGGAAGGATTGCATAAAACACGTGATACGTACGCCGAGAACGTATTCGCAAGAGAGTCGCGATATAAAAACGCTAATCATTCCTCACGACAACACTAATGATTGTCGGCCATCGTTTCATACCACTCGCCCGTCCTGTATTTCCTGTTTCCCAGTTGTTACGCAAAATTGCTCTCGACTTAAATTCCACCGATGCCTTACATCGCTATTGTATTGATAGAACTGTGGCACGGATTAATCTTTTTATGTTGTGTTCACATATAAAAAGTTTCAGAATATGCTATATAACTACATATATCAGTTCAGAGAACTTATATCAGTTTTATTTTGTGTTCGCGAATTTGTACGGTTCTATACGAGCATTCACAAAGTATAGACTCTAGTTCACACCAAATTTTAACAAGTTGTGTGATTTGAAGAGCACTCAAAAGGTCGACGACTGAACGACGGCCTCATAAATTCTTTTCTTCATTAATATTACAATTTGTGTAGAAAGAACATCATAAAATTCACATCAATATAGACATTAAATTTTTTGTTTGCCGACTGCCTCCTGTGAATTTTTGCGATATACATATATTTGAGATATCACACTAGATTATGTTATCATTTTCTACTTAGTAATTAATAAGTAAAATTCATGTTTGATTGTAGTAATTATAAGTATAAATAAAATCTATTAAGTTTCTGTAACGTATTTTTTTTGTTTATTATTTTATGACATAATAATTTAATTTATTTCATAGGATTTTTATCCATTTGTCATATTAGGATATTAGAACATTTTTATCTAAAGCATGACAGCCAGCTTATTATAATAAATTTTAAGTATTCATTAATCCACCTATTACTTGAAATTTACAAAATGTTTGAAATAAGTTTGAAATTGAATTATATAAGATCATTATTAAACTACGTGACTAAAAATATCTTAAAAATAGACATAATTATGATGTTTGTTTCTACAATAATTTAATCAAACAATTTAGCAGTTCATGTAACCTCTACACTAAGTAATTGTTAATTTAAAAGTTCCAAAAGGAATATTCACTGATAATATCAAAATGATTTTTTTTTTATTTCTATTAGCTAAACTACATTTAAATATACTATCCATGATTCGTCTATGGTGAATTTCGCTGTGGCATAGATCAGAGAAATTACCAGAAGAAGAAGTCGCTTAGTTAGATTACGCATACTCGCAATTTATATCTAAAGTTACCTATTATCTATGGTTATCGGGCATTAAAATGCCGTGTGTTATCTTGACAATTAACTGTAAAATTAGCATGGCGCCAGACTAATGGTACTTTAGCACATTTTCTTTGGCTATCTCGAGTGGAAAAGACTTAAATGGGCAATAGGTAAAAGTTGAGAGCATCCATTCATTTTATATCACGCTTATTTCGTCCATCTTATCAAATATTTGTGAGTTATAGTTTTTTAAGCAACGTGTTGCTTATCAAAATTCGTGGGAACGAAAGAAATCATATGAAGTCATACATTTTTATTGCTCGCTTAGTCAACGACTATTATGTTTAGTAATTATCATGGTATTGATTAGGTACTTAAGGCTGTATATGTCCATCATAAATCATAGTAGTAACAATATCATGGGACTTTTTCAGATACGATCCCAAGGTAGGTTTGTGCCTGTGTTATGGTAACCAGATAGGTGATAATCTACATATAAATATATAAACATGTATGTACATATTATGCAGTTCAGTGTTTTTTTAATAGGACAAAAAAAATATTTTAATAAGACAGAACAAAATGATTCAGCTTATACCAAAAAAATATTCCTGGATGTGAATCGAACCCACAGCTTAGCACTAAGGTTCACTAACCACTGATCCAAGAGTTCGGTAATGATAGTAACTATACATTAGTGTTTTTATACACAATTGTATAGTAACTATATTCTTATGAATGTTTCCGTAATGTAGTTGAATTTTTTAGTAATAGTCAATTTATGCGCAAAGCTATTACTCGCTTGGACACATTTGCGTTAAAACATTTTCTAAGAAATATTAGCAAAAGTGAGGGAAAAATTCACCTTTACCTTGTTGCATTCGTGATGCTTCACACAGCCGCGGTGACGTAAGGGATATACGATCTTTGAAATTTGCATCACAGTATGTTAATTGTTAGGGAAATTCCCGTGTTCATGATCTTACTTAAAACAATCTAACATCATATACTGTGAGTTAAATTATAGTACTAATCATTGTGATAACACAAGTGAATGCTGTGTCAAATAACTTAAACATCCGTTATGAGGAGTAGTTTTGTCGGCGCTGTATTGATGGATATAAACAAAGATCAACGATATTAAATGTCTCGTGAGTATATGCTGTGATACTGATGAATATATATGTATGGATATACCGACTTAACTCACGTATCTCTGCCGGTATAGCCCGACTAATTTTGGATCTATACGAGGTTCTTTTTCATGAGCTCCCGCCAATTGTCTAGAGGTCGCGGCGGAGTCTCCGCGCATAGGGTTGAACTACGTGTGAGAAAAAACATATATCACATAATATATATTCATGCTTATTGCTCATGTGACATGGTAACGTATTTCATGTTTTAATAATGCTTCTCTCTGGCCTGTAGTGTTGGTATAGATGACTTCACAAAAAGTTGTTCCATATGTTCGCCCTATAGGTTCTGCTTAGTATCTAATTGCTTTCCTTTCTGATTTGTCGCCATACTGTATATAATTTCCACTGATTTCTTTTCACAATCATACTGCCATATTTTTCATTATCTTAAATTAAAAGGATTAATCGTAACATCGAATTGTTTTAATAAGATATGACGTATATATTCAAATTTTACCTGAATCATTTCATTACAATAATTGCTTTTTGTTCTGTTTTCCCGATTTTGTTTTTTATGTACATATGTATGTACTATATCCATTTTGTTTATAGATAATATCGATGACATACGAGTACTCGTAGGATTTAATTCTCTAAACATTTTAATAATATTAAAATACGAGCAATAAAAATACAAATAATATTTTATAAAATCAAAACATATTACATTTTCTATCATAAATTTCTTTTCGCGTTTTCTTAATTCTTTAAAATAGATACTAATTGGAATCACAGCATTTATTGAATTAAAAGAAAGAAAAACATTTCAATATTTCTATTACGCATACTTTTCTATCGTCTTTTGTTTTTTATACAGCTAGCTATTTTTCTTTAATTTGCGATCTTTGTGCTGTAAATCCCCACACTCTTTTATAAAGCAAAGTACAGCTTATAATTTAGCGTATAGAACTATAAACGATTGTCCCGCGCTGGTCCATTTCAGCCGTGGGCGTGGGGCGGGCCAGTCCACACTCGATGATGCCGTTACACGTGTCATATTGTTATCCGGCGACGGGCGTTGGGATAATTGAGATTGACACCATGTCGAATAAATAATGTTTGTGGCTACTTCGCTGCGGTGGAAAATCGTATCAAGCTCTGTATGTGTAGAGTATAGACGCGATTTAATGACTATACTTTGTATACAAAATATTATGCAGAGATCTGTGAACGAAGTATTACTTGAAATATTAATTGCTACGAGTCATTGTACAGACTTCTAAATATTTGTGTTTTTGTATAGTTTCATGCCAGACAAAAACGAATTATAAAATATATTATCATTTTGATCTAGTGTTTTATTCACTATGGGTAGTAATTAAATATCATTTGCTCTATAGCGAAATAAAGAAATGTTTGATGTAGATGATGATGATGATGACGTCATTTTATTTGAGCAGGATACTTAGTTGATAAAAACATTAATGTCTCAGAACTAAAACAGTTTCTAAAATTGTTTCCTGTTTAATGACACGAATGATTTATTAGTCTTGCAATTGTTAATGAATAATTCAATTAAATTAAATTAGTCTGTCATCTGAGTACTTTGGGTGATGTCTTAATCTACGTATGTGACTAGCCAGACTAGTTTCGGATATATCTGAGATCCTTCTTCACAAGCTCCCACCGAGCGCAACAAGATCCCGCGGAGACTTTATTAATGAAAAAATTACTAATCAATTGAAATGATTCATAAACCTTTTAGCTTATGAAAATTAAATAGAGATATACGTAACATCACGCCGATAATCCTCAAAAGGGTAGGCAGAGGAGTGTAATACCTATACTCCCACGTTTTACGAGCTACGTTTCAGGTCCGAATACAAGATGAATACAGATAAAGTATAGGTATATTTACACAATGATGAAAGCGGGCCACAACCAAATTCGTTGCAATGTCCACTGACATATTAATATTCTACGCTTTTCGATTCGCTAAGTGAATTCTATTAATATTAATGAAAATATATTAGAATAATTTGCATACGCGAACATAAAAGTTATTCAAACAAATGATTCGCACCTACAAGCTCCTTTTTTGTTTACACATAAATGTGGGTTGTCGATAATTAGCCTTGTTTGGTTTTTTTTATACATTTTCGTATCTAAGGCATAAGAAAAAGTTTCGAAAAAAAAACTGGTGCTAAATATGGGGATGCACGTGTATTGAGTATCTTTTACACACGCTATTTGTTTCAAATTTATTAGAAACTTCATTGTGGTGTTATTCATTATATCACGCCTTTACCATCCTGAAGAGATAGGCAGAGGAGTGTAGTACATTCCCACGTTTTACCCGTTACGTATATTATACTTTCTTTATTGTTGTTATTTATTTATTATATTATTGCTATTTACGCGTTCAATTAATTGTTATTGTCTTAACATGGTCACATCTAAATCATGATATGACTACATAAATAAATTATTAATCTATATCTATAAAAATAACATACGTCGATTGTAATAAGCATATTCGGGTCCTATTATTCGAAACAAAAAAATCTGTGTGATCTAATAAATTCGGTAATCAACCGTAGCATAATTACGATGACTCATAACATTAGATCATTGTTTTAAAATATGTATCTACTTGCATAACTTAGTGAAGGTTGTCGAACTTGATTCTACTATGTCAGATATTTTAATATAAAATAATAATATTTTTCATGTGAATGTGTGCGTCTGATCTGGGATCTGACTGTCTCTTTGGTCGGGTGGTTGCAAGCGCCGTTGCTCATTGCGAGGTCCCTTGTTACTTAATAAAATATCCAGATACACTTTTAAAAGAATAGAGATTAATACACTAGAAAAGCATAGCTAGGTAAATTGGCATACAATTTAGGAAACAGTTTGTTTTCGAGCCTCTTACCATTGCACTCGTGGAAGACGTGGACTCTTGCAGTGAGAGGATCAAGGTCAATTCGCCACGCTAGTCAAGTGCGAGTTGGCAGACTTAACACGCCTTGGAGAAATTTAAAAAAGGTTTATTTATGCAAAATATTATTACCTTATAAATCTTATATGTTATATTATTACATATTTTATACTTTTTATACATACAATATTATATCTTTTATACAGATATTTGTATTTTACTGTTTTAATCCAACGATCAGTAAGTTCTCTCAGTCAGTTATAAAACCATTCCTTTGGTTAAGAGGCAATGTACGAAATACAATCAAAATAATTTCGTCCTCGTCATCCGACATAACTTATGAGACAACCCAATAAAAAGAATATATAAAAATGGCTAGTAATATTGATAACGTTATAACATTTTCTTTAAGTAAATAAATATGACAATGAAAGACAAGGACAGCCTTGACTAGTAGTAATGTAACAAAACAACTGCAAACATTCTTGACACACACATAGCAGCCGGCTCCTAAGCTATAAAGTGACTAGTGTTAATTTGTGTAAGCAGTAAACGTTTATAGACTTGTATCGTATCGATATTTAATGAAGAAACAGCATTGAAGCTGAGCTTTAGAAGCGACCCTGGCGAGTCAACGCGAACTGCGTGTTACATCATGACACAGCTTTGGTTATTTTCATTGTATTTCTGTCAGTGGTGTTTGTTTTATTCAAGAAAATGTTTGTTTCAATGTCACTAAATACGTAATAACAATAAACTGATTGCTACATCTCCACACGCGTGCATCTGATCTCAAAGCAAGTATTGAGAGAGCTTGGGTTATGGTCACCAGACGGCCAATAAACTACATGTGCACATATAAAAGTATACTTATATAGATATTTTCTTACATCCAGACATAGACTAAAAATTTTGTGTTCATCACCCAAATACTTATTCTGGGTGGCAACCGAACCCACGACTCCCTACGCAATAGTCAGGTTTAATGACCACTGCATCAACGGGCCAGTCGTTAATAATATAATAATTATGTGATTCTTAGATTTTGACTGTCTCGTTGGTCGAGTGGTTGCAAGCGCGACTGATGATCGGGAGGTCCTAGGTTCAAATCCCGGGTCGAGTACTATTGGATTTTTCTAATTTAGAATTTCTAGTAGTGACTCGGAGTCTGGATAAGTGCCCAGTGTATGGCAATAGGCTCACCACCTACTCCATGGGACCTAAACATAACTGGTGTAACGTGGGAGTGTATTACACTCCTCTGCCTACCCCTTCGGGGATTACAGGCGTGATTTTACGTTAGATTTTAACGTTTTGTCTGTTATTATTAATTAATAATTATTACAAATATACTCGTTATGTTATATATAACTTATACATACATACTTACATGTATTAATACAATCATACTTCTAAACTGACCTCGCTCCAATCGGCGGGAGCTCACGAAAAAGGACCTCGGATAAGTCCCAAACTAGTTCGTGCATTCTAAAAAAATATACCTGAGTTAAACCGATACATATTTAATTACTTATTTAATCACAAATCGTTTAACAGTATAATAGTCTTTAAAACAGATTCATTTAATTGGTTAAAGGATTGTGTATGAGGAAACAGTGTGTGAATATTTCTTTTATTTTGTTTGTTTTATGTAACTACAACATGAATAGGTACATAATTTCTTTTATGCATATCAATGGAATAACACTTATACCTTTATGACAGATTCCTTGCGGCATAGGCAGAGAGCACCGTGCGACAAATGTATTCATCTTAACAAATGTATTTCTTCTCTATTTATAATATGACACATAACACATAACATCTCTATTCATGTTAAAATTAAATCATCATATTTAGATTGAGTGGACACGGGAAGCGATGGTATTTTCTTACAGTATATTAATGAAAAGTGGAAAATTGCCTCAAATGTGACACATCACATTCAAATAATTCTCGATCATACGGAATAATTAAACATAAATAAAAGTAAAAACTTTACAGCTTTAAAGCCTACATTTTGCCAAAGGTATAAGCAGTGGAGTGTAATCTACTCCCATGATTTATCCCCTTGATACTCCTATTACCATAGAATAAGGTATGAGCTTATCGCTATACACCGGGCAAAAATCCAAATCCAATGCTACTACGAAGAATTTCAAAATCAAAAACCCAATGATACTGAAATATATTTCGTAATCAATTATTCTTATTTATTCGTTTACTTTTTGCAATAAATCGAATTTCACACACCATCAGGTTACAAAATGGTGCGTACGGAACCTAAGTATCTACTAAAAAGTAGAAAATTATTAATCAGCGAACGGATTAAAACTATACAAAAACAAATATGTGGGTCAAATTTTGAATCGAGCTCATGAACCAGGTCCTGTAGACCCACGCGCAAATCACAAATAATCTATCTTCGTCTGTTGGGTCAAATTTATTTTTTCACAATACAAATGTTTTTATATAGTAACCCTTTTCGTGCCTCATGGTATAATATATGAGAGGTAAATTGGAAAAATTTAAGAATACAAGAAGCTTAATATATATTTTAAACTTTAATTTGTAACAGTAGGTACTTATTAGATCTTCTTTTATATAAATGCTTCTGTAGTGTATAAAGACCTGAATTTTCGCAGACAAAGTCGGGCAATAGAACTCTAGCGGGCGGTATAAAACATAGGTTCGATCTAATGGTTTGTTTCAATGAGTAATTGATAAGAATGGTGTACAGTTAGTGACGCTTCAGTAAATGGTTAAACAAACAACTAAAGGTATCTAATGCACTCAAAAATTGCTATGATTTTCACTTCAACGCAAAAATTTACATGTTGCTAAAACTTTGCGCAAAAGTCGCATTGATGGCTTTGTTAGTACTGATTCGCACACATAAATGATTGCAAAATTGTTAAACAAAGGAGAAGTAAAAAATGAGAACACGTGACTAATGTTATTATCTGTGCTGAAGTGTATTCAGATGCAGAACAATGCAGTTATGCACAATGCATTGGCGACTGCCAGGATATTTCACGGCTACAATAAATCATAATTAGATGGAGGATGAAGGCACGTTTAGGGCTGATCAAACTGTCATGTCAGATATGAGACAATTTGCCACCGACCCATGTCACCTGTATTAAATTAACTTCAAAATAACCACCGTAACATCGTTATATTGCCGCCCACGTGCCTTATGGAAACCAGTAGGTCACTGGGAGCTATTTTGACGTGAGAGACTCGTTTACGCTAGATTTGCGCTTTGATTCATACAGCCTGTGGGCGACTCATCGACGTATACAAGGTCGATGTACTCGAATTTGCGGTACCTTTATTTGCATATCAACTGGTCAGACTTTAAAAAACTGACACCAATAGATAGTTTCGTATTGTAGTTGGTGCAAATCGGTATCAAGGCCACAGTCTGCTCTCACTGGCTTACTAGGTAAGTGTAACGTCTAAAATCAACTTTGCTTATGATAAATTGCTTATTGTGAGTGAGATAAGTGTCGTTTATTTGAGTGGATTCCTGTGTCGGCGGAGTGAAAGCTCGTTAGTTAATATCGATACGAGAAGATCGAAGATGTTCAAGTTTGAGGATTAAAATTAATCGTATGTACTTATGTATTTGTCATGGAGACTTTTTAATTTGTAATATGTTTGTTCAATATCTTTAGTGTAATAAATACACGTGCATATTCGTTTTATAGAGATTTGCGTGACGTGAAAAGAAAAGTAAAATGGAGACTGATTGAATTTATTTAAAAGATTACTTTTTATTTACAACGTCTATTTAAAAGTTCATTCACGTCCTTCTTTCTTAATTTACAATCTTTTTATCAAATTTAAATGTGAAAAATTTGAAGTGTAATTATTTCTAGTGCTTAATTACTGAAGATGTCTTTCTATGAGTAAATTTGTAGAATTTGAACAGTCGAATAATGTCACACGACCTAAACTTAGTCCTGGGTCGGGAAACCCGTCTGCAATTGTTTCACTAAATTTATACATAGCTTACAGTACCTACAGTTAACAAGGAACAATTGCATATACTAGTTACATTTTTACATCCCGCCGTTGAAAACCAGATTCGCCAATTAAAGAGGTCTGGAGCATTTTTCACCATGCTGTTTCAGCTCGAATTTATGGAGATACGACTTAGCAGTCAACACGACTGTCAGATGTTTTTTATGATTTGCCTCATTTACTTGTATGATTAATTACACCCGTTACATTGTATGGGTTCAAATGTCGAATATCCGTGCGTCTGAGCCAGTCGCATCAATAGCGTGCAAATAAACATTTTACCTGTCGTTAAGTCCAGTATAATTGTGGCAATTAAAGTTATTAACACCGAAATGTGGACTGGAAACCCGTAATTATGGTATTTCCTTACTGTAACTGCGGGGAGTCGAGCAGCACGGAATTCTACTTAAATTGTTAGCTCAATCAGAAAACACTAATTTTAGTAAAGGACAACTATGCGCGACTTAGGTAATACTCGGGTAATAGGCTGTGTTAATGTCAGTACTAGTTCTAGTACTAAGCAGGATTACTTGTCATAAGACGTTCACCGATTCTACTTTGTATATTGATTCTCTGTTTACTTTATTTAATTTATAAAATACATGATTTTCATCATGCATTAATTTTTTTCTGTGTTTATTTTTACCCAATTCAGTTGAAAAATAACACAATGATTTTATTTATTTCCCGGTAGGTATAAATATATTTTTTTCCGATCCTTTTTATCATTCCACTGTTGCACACGGGTCTCCTCTCAAATGAGAATGTTAGAGCCATAGTCTGCCACGCTGTCCGGTGCGGTTTGGGCGACGGGTTTGAAAATATCGTGTTTTGAATATATATTAGTTTTGTATATGGTGCTTTTGTATTTTCATAGGCATGTTTTTTTTGCTGTTGTCATTGGTAAAATTGCAAACCCAAAATTACGTATTTAATGAAAAAATTATCTTTTTTTTAATCTTCGGGGAATGGTTTTGTTTTGTTATTAACACTTATCTCCCCTAGTCGGTAATATTGTAGCGTAGTGCAAACTGAAATGGTGCAAATATTAAACAAAGCATTTTTATTTTAAAAATATTATTTAAATGGACGCCTTATTTGTTGTGTAGTCAAATTTTCATTCAACTCGTTCAATTTGAGACGAGAATGAGAAAATAATGTAATTAATCCTATTGTATTTTTTGCAAATATCTTCGAAATACAGACAGGAAAGTATAATTAAATGTAATGTATGTGTAAAATAGTCCACTTCTCGGTTAAGATGATGTGCTCATCTTTTCTATGAAAGGTTTTGTTTGACGAACAAACACTAAATACCTCAAGGCTCTGTGACATAATAGAAATTATCTGAAAAATAACTAAGTGAGGTTTCTCAGAAAATATTACACCACTCGGTAAGTGACTAAAATATTACCACCGGCTTGCAATCCTAGTAGACCAATCTCCAATCTCTTCTTACTGATTCACCTCTGGAAGACGGGGAAGTTAACCCTGCTTAGTTTGAACGTATAACAGTATTCTTCCTTCTAGAAGTAAATCGGCAGATGTTCAGTTATACCTAAATAGACAGCCAACGTAATATAAAATGTTAAAATAGCATTTTAAATCTTCATACAACTTGATATAAATATTTAAGTTAATCTGTAACCAGGCACTTTTGTTTGAATTTCCATAAATTTCCGCATACATTTCTATTGAAAAAATATATGTTTAGGCAAGTTTATTTGGTAGTCAAACACACAAAAGCATTAGGGATTCCGAGTAAATCCTTTGACTGATCTGAAATATAGATTTAGTTTAATTAAATAGTGTATACAAATATCTAGGAACTGACTTCGCAATATAGACTTAATAAATAGTGCACTTTATGTTTATTCTAGAATACCGTTATATTTTCTGGGTGTATGGTATACCAAGTTCTAATTTAGAAGCTCAGTGTAAGGATTATGGGCACAAACTCTCTTTGGAGAGGCTAAGTCCACGAGTGGACGGAGACAGGCTGAACATATTGGGAGGCATTGGGAGGCATTAGGTTATGGGTTAGGCACAGAATGCCGGGAGCCAAATAGTTAAATCCTTACGGACCTGACATGCTTTTACCACTTTCATCGCTCTCCTCAAACAGTCACACCGATTTCAAAGACGAATCTCTATCAAACTCTCACTTCGTGTCACTCTATCAAAACGGCTAGAAACTATCATCCACTGTGTACGTTTTGTTCGTGATAAATTTTCATTTAACGTTACGATAACTTCATTTCGCACACGATTAGATTGATAGTGCAAAAAGCTTTGAATAATTTAGACCGAACGTTTTATATTTAACACCACTTACATCAGTGTATTGCTCACTTAACTTTCCATTTACGACTTTCAACACTATGCTATAAGGTATTATTAATATTAGTATAATATATAAAAAAATTATACGAAAACAGTACAAGTCTAAATACACTCGTTTTGCGGTGTTGACGTTCCTGAAGGCCTACTGCTTTTTACGGTGTCTTGCTATCTCAATAAAAATACATTGACAACTGATTAGTGAGGAATAGAGATGGATAAGATAAGTGATGGTGAGAATATGTTATTGTTTGTATCATTACGTTAGAGCCCTTATAGATTAGGCAGAGAGCACTAAGTGTCAAATGGGTTTACTTTTTACAGACTTGCCTGATTAAAGTAATAAAATAGTTTACGTAATAAATTAAACGTAACATCACGTCTGTGATCACCGAAGTGGTATGCAGAGGAGAGTAGTACACTCCCACGTTTAACCTGTTACGTTTACGCGCCATGGAATAGGTGGTGAGCCTATTCAGACTCCGTGTCTCCAATAGAAATTCTAAATGTAATAAATTAACTCCAAAATATGTATGTCTACGAAACAATTTTCTGTTCTCTTACAGTTTAAAAAGATACAAAGTCTGATAGTGTTCCTCGTATCATATAACACACGTTATTGGCATCTAAAGGTTCATTCAGCTGATAATATTTTCAACCACAATACTAGGAAGTATACGTCAGTTTGTATGACTATTAAGATCACGTTAATGTCTTGGTAATATGCTTGAAGTTTAATTAAAAAGATTATTAAAAATGTCGATATATTTTAAGCCCAGAAGCAGCAGACTGTATTAATTAAAATACATGTTTTCATATAGTAAAGTTATGTCCATATTTTGACATTTTTATTATACAATATTTTATGTAATTTTATACGGAATAAAACGGTAGTCAAACCACTTGTTAGTTTTAAAGAGTTCTTTCTTATTAAAATCTAGATTGTGCTTGCGAAGAATTTTCTAGAAAAAAAGATCATTAGAAATGTAAATAAGAAAATTGTCCTTGATTGTTGTGTAAGCTCTATTAAGTTTTCATTATTATTCGGTTGTTGAAGATATATTACATTGACATGTATTAACATATTGATATCGTTGCATGATATTTATAAGTAGCAGGTCTGTTAGTATATATTTGGCACTCGATGTTCTCTGCGGACCCTGTAATAAACCTAGTGTGATGATATGATAATAATATCGATAAGTAGTTTCAGTATTACGGTCACGGGTCCCGTATAATGTGTAAACACCTTAAGCTAGCCGTGCCAGTCAATGCGACTGGTGTACTTTCACGACGGATTGCCGCCCACGCCGCCGCCGTCTCGTCATCCAATAATGTATGCAACTGAAATGTAAGGGAACGTAATCCAATTTACAATTCGGCAACTGTTGTGTGTAACCGTGTTATATAAAGAGGTACTTGTGTTCGTACATATTGTTATAGTTACACTATGTCATGTATTTAATTGTGATGCTCATTGTGTCAGTGATCTGAATAAGGTCGCGACTAATGTGAGGAATGTAAAAATACGAATTATTTGAAGTTTATTAACTTTCATGAATTACCTACTTGTTAACGTATTGCAGATACATATCTATATTTATATTTATTGTTATAAGTATTTGTAGCGAAAAGAAGTTAGGTGGTTTTTTTTTTAATAATCCTTTTGAAAACACGGCTTAAACCTGCATACAAACCATCAAATTATAATAATCATGTTACCTTAAAAACAAAATATACTACGAAAACAAACAGTAATGGCGTTTCATTATTAATATTATTACCATAAAGATCCCAAATGTATCACCTTGTAATATCATTAAGCAAACATAAAAAGGACACATTTATAAAAATTGTTGCTACTGACCATACAGGGTGAGCTGTCGACTCGTCGATTTGTTGCGGTCGTCGTATTAAGCACCGAGAGTTTTATTTGTAACGGATTAATTGAACATTCGTGTTGAAGATCCAATTAAAACGGTCCAATAAAGTCGCCGCTAACTGGCGAAATATTACTTTTTGTTGAGAAATTTAGACCGTGTGATCGTCAAGCTCATATACCACCTTTTACGGTCAAATGACTCACAAGGCAGTGAATGTTGCTTCTTCGAAATGTGTTTGGAAAAAATCCGTCCATTATACTTCTCTCCGACTGCAAATGAGTACTAAATGTTAACATTTAGGAGGCTCTCGGATTTTCGAAGATTTACTGTCTTTGGACCAGAACACGCCATTTTTATCGTTGCGCAGGGTCTCATCTTCAATTCACGGTAAATTTTTAATACATCAAAGTATAATGGTAATTTTTGTTTAGTACACATGCGAAACGTCGTATTTTAATTTTTATCATTATCATCATGAATTCTTTCTTCATCAGGCCTTATTTCAGAACGAGAAGAATTCAGGCCACAATCTGCCACGCTGACAAAGTACGAGTAGCAGACTTCATATGCCTAAGAAAACATTTTGGAAAACTTCAAAATGCACAGGTTTCTTTACAATGTTTGCTTCACCGTTACAGCAAGTGCTATATATTTTTTTTTAACTCAAACAACGTCAAACTTATACATCGAGCAGAAAATTATTCGTATTGGTTTTTTTTCAAATTTGTTTGAAAACAGGCAGCTCGACGCACGACGTGCACTTTAGCGATTATTTGATCTTTAATCGGCGTTTGTTTAACTTTCGAGCACTTTAATTGAAACACATCTCGGAATAGATATCCATTGTGATTCAACATGTGCACGTCTTTAAATCGGACGTGCACATCACAATGTACGGACACGAAAATAACTTTTACTCATTATCATAGTGTCATTTCGATGTAAGTATCGTGTTAGCCAGAACGGGTTACGTTACATAATTCCGCGCAAGGTTCGCGGTCAAAGAGTTCGCCAGCCATGTCACTGGCTGGCCGTCGTAGTAATATTTGTTTCATGAATCACGTAGCGAGATGAAATTTTAGATTGTTTGCCGTACTTATGTCAACGATTGATTGTGCAACTGCCGAGACACGAATTGCATTTCACATGTTGCTTGCTAAACAACGCTCGAGAAGATCTCGGATGTGTATAGCAGTTAAATCTATATTACACAATCCACAAATAACCATGAATATTAATGAGAATGATTTTCAATAGCGTATTTTTTTTGTCATTCGTGTTTTAGCGGGTTCGGTATAGTTTCGAACGTTCGTTGAAACGATTTTTTCATATCATATACCTATTCAATTCCTATAATAATAAAATTATTACCACGCGTAAACCTACTCTTGAACCTATAATAATTATTATTGCTTTTAACTTTGCATTGTTAAATGTGTGTTACTGCCACGCTGACTAAATGGAGTTTGAGAATTTCGTTTCTTAATTTTAATTTGCGCAATAAAATTATTTCAATCCTCTTGCGAATAAAGTGATATTGAATAAATTAACTTGTTAGAATAATTTATTTACATATTTTTCAAATATAATAAAGTTATAAGTTTGGGCTGCTTTGGAATCGACTGCAAGTATATTTCACGCCTATGGAGAGGTAGATATTTCTTTGAAGGTACGGAAGGAAGCCTTAACAGTCACCGACCAAGCATTTTGGTTGACCTTACTGTTACCGGAGCTAGAAATGACGTCTGCTGTGACGTTATGAAACGCCGCCCGCCCACCAGGTGACTATGGCTCTATGAATCAGTTTGTTCTGAATCCAAAAAAGGCGTGGTTACGACAGGTGAGTGTTAACAGATTGATTGTACTCGCAGATGTGATGTTGCGTTGTGCAATCACTGTATTAGACAGCGATAAGAAATGTGATGTAATTAACCATGTATGATGGTAAAGAGAAATTTGCGGATTTCATTATATAAGTTCCTGGATCCACCGTATTCGATTTGTCACTTATAACACAATAGAACTCATTCCTACAATGTGAAAATCATTGGTATTAAAATAGTACTTTTCATACAAGATTACACATACATAGGTATATACGGTTTACATACAATAATTTCATACATATGACAGATTAGACAAAGTTTTTGGAAAAAAGCATGTATTCTTCCTGTTCATTCAGATTATTTTAATATTTTACTTGATCAAAATTCGTTAGGGTGCGGGTCGGTTCTGTAATCGTAATAAACATAGATATTTTAGCATGGATTTTCTTACAGGATATAATTAAAGCGAATTGTTAACATTTCGGATCATTAGGCTTAATTTAGTTTGACCGAACGCCTAACAATGTCTCAATGTTTCGCCTTAAACATGTTTTCATTTAGGGCACACCTATAAACGGTGTTCAATAAAAGGCAGTAGTCACGAATAATTCGTATAATTACGACGAGAGGTGATAAAATTTTATTCCCATTGTTTCCAAGTGTGTAATCTCCGATCTACATGGGTTCACTTAAATGTTGTTACGCTACAACATTGAGTATTTATGATTACGAATAAAATATATTGAGGTGCAAACTAATGCTTTTGTCATGAAAACACAGTTACTTCTGTTGTTGTTGATTTATTCAGTATTTTTGTATAAATATTAAAGTCATAATATTATTTAAGGTAATGGTAAAAAAAGCAATTTATATATCCAATAAAAAATCTAACCTCACCTGTAATCCTAGGAGAGGAAGGCAGAAGCCCTCCTCCGTCTGCCTCTACGGTTAAGTACATTCTCCCGTTTCGCCAGTTACGATTACGTCTCACTAAGGTGCAGATGTTGTGCCCATTAGCATACACTGGAAACAAATCCAGACTCCGAGCCACTACTAAAAATTTCAATATACAAAAATCCTATAGTACCTTACCAAAGATCGAACCCAGCACCTCTCGATCGGTAGTTGCGTTTACAATCACTGGTCCAACGAGGCAGTTAATGTTTATGCTTTTTTTCCTTCTCTTTCGACCCCTTTATCACTTTACTGTTTGAATACGGTCCTCCTCTCATAAAGTTAGAAAAGGGAGGTTGAATACGGTTGAAGTGCGGCTTGGCAAACTTCACAGACCTTGTTTTTTTTTTTGCAGTTTTCGTCCACGATGTTTTCCTTCGTCGTTAAAAAGTGATATATATACTTATATTTATGTTATAGTCAACAAATATACCTGATTGATTTTCACGTCAACAGTGTAATTTACGCGGCAATGTCCTACATGTCTATTACCTGCTATGGCTGTATTTACGGCAGCCAATCTATACATAAACCATACTGACGTTTATATCAGGCAAGGACAGTTCACTTAGGCCAACGGCAGAACATTAACCGTGTGTGGTAGAGAAAATATTGGAAACGTGTTATAGATTTACACATATGTAATATCGATTGCAATTAATATTGTGGAAATAATATTCTGTTTCAAAAGGATTGTTCTTATTAACTAATATTTATTATACAAGTTGTTACTGGACTGGTGGACTGTTCGAGGTAAGGGGGAGCGAGGGTTTAATACTGTCGGATTAAATCCAGATAAGTTCTGCGACAGTTGTTGGTTCAAAGGTTTTTTGGGCTTTCTTTATTTTTGGGCAAACTCTGCAAATGTAATTAAACTACATAGCATAGTTACACTATTCAGTATAGTTACATAGCGTAAACAATATTTACATATTAAAACTGTATAGTTACATTTGCTAACTATGTGTTAAATAAAATCATTATAATGTTAGATCATATGGTATAACATTTGAAAAATTAAAGCGTCAAATTCACCTGAATACTTAAACCAAGAAGCGCGGGTATACGAAAAAAAATGGCACAAAGCATATATAGAAAATGTTGCAGTTACA
The DNA here is from genome assembly GCA_018244795.1 of Parelbella ahira ahira. Classification (NCBI taxonomy): domain Eukaryota; kingdom Metazoa; phylum Arthropoda; class Insecta; order Lepidoptera; family Hesperiidae; genus Parelbella; species Parelbella ahira. The sequence goes on from DWME01000770.1 coordinate 23,909, forward strand.
GCGCTTGAACGGATTACAGACTTTAATAATAATTAATTCCTTTTAATATATACTTAAACCAAGAATAAATAAATTAAACATTTGCCAAAACCCGATCACTGGCGTTATGAAAAACCAAAGTCCGATTTAACTATGATGGGATGGAAATGCTAACAAAAAAAAACCAACCAAACGTTTCGAAAATCCTATTTATTTTCATAGCTGTCGCCACAATGTGTGCGATTGTGTTCGCTTGTAACAAAGTGAATATTCCATTCGTCGCATTGAATGCGGGGAAGCGGCCCGCGTTCGATTTGTTCGAGCCGATGAATGGCTTGTAACTCGGCGCTGAAATATTTACGTAGAGCTGTTAGTTAATTTACTGTTTATGGTGACTACCTCGTTGGTCGTGTGGTTACAGAGCGCGCCTGCTGATCTAGAGGTCCTAGGTTTGAATCACGAGTGAGGTACTATTGGATTTTATAACTTGGATTTTCTAAGTTAGATTTCTTAGTGGAAATTTCTAGTAGTTGCTCGCAGACTGAATCTGTGCCCGGTATACTCACCAACCTATTCCATGGCACGTAAAACGTAACGATATCCATATCCAGCAGTGGAATATTAAAAGGGTTAATGGTGAACGTGATTTTCTAATAATTTATATTTATAGTGGTAATGTTTTTCGCAATAGTAATTAAACTGAAGTAATTTAAAGCTTTCTATGTGATTTTTAAGACTTGCTTTTTGATGTTTTTCGCAAGTGTCGTTATAAAATATCAATTGTATTCTTATGCGATATTTGTATTGAACATGTGGATCACAAAAGGCTATTTAAAATATTTTATTCAATTAGTGTTATTAAACGTCACCAGGATCACAACACGCGGGAAGCGGTAATTATTTGTTACTTAACGACATACATATATGTACCTATATGTATTTTAATTTTTTTTTGTGTACTGTAGTTAGTACTCCAAAAATTTTTATTTTATGTCAATTGTCAGCTCTTACTAGATCTTCGTAAGGAATCTTGTTGGCGTCGACGACACTTACTCAACGCTTGATGGATGTGCGTCGCTGCCGACCCACCAGCAGCGGTCCTCCACGCCCATTTTACATGGCTACATGTTGGGAACACGAAGCGTTCCACTTTGATCTTCAGGAACAGAACCCAACAAGAGTAGGGTCCAAGTGGACTTTAATTATGCAACAGGATTAAAATTATAATTACCTTTTTATTTTAATAAAATTTAAAAAAAGTAACATCACGCCTGTAATCTCCTCAGGGGTAGGCAGAAAAGTGTAGTACACTCCCACGTTTCATCAGTTACGTTTAAGTCCCACGGAATAGGTGGTGAGCCTATTGCTATACATCAGGCACAATTCCAGACTCCGAGGCACTACTAGAAATTCTAAATTAGAAAAATATAACAGCACCCGACCCGAGATTTGAATCGAGGACCTCTCGACCGGTAGTCGCGCTTGCAACCACTCGACCAACCAAATCTTATGTTCTTCATATTCGTAGACGGATTCCGTAAAGAGAAGCTGAGAAATGACTTCCTCATCTAAGGAATTTAACAGGCGAGTACATAAATTTGTCACTTCGGGAATGGAAATATTGCTATTTTGATAATAAATGATAATGATATATGATTTTGGGCACAATTTTAATTGCGTTCTGTGAATTTTTCACTTTTCCATTCCGTTTCGTTTATTGTAGGAATTTAGTACACTTTCATCATAGGACGCGTTTTTTTGACATTAAAACTTTTAATATTATTTATTACAGTCGGTACGTCTATTTTTTTCCTTTTTTAATTTTAAAAAATAAAAAAAATATTTTATTTAGAGGCGACCGATTGACTTTTATAATAAATACTAAATTTAGATTTTCGATAAAAAAATTTCTTTGGCGTTATAATTTCCCATAATATCAGCTTAAAAATATAATTTAACGAATTACAAGTACCCGGCTGTAGCGCGTGGCCGGGTATGTTTGTTTAATAATAATAATCTCACAGCCCTAGCACGAATCGTGCGCGGATAATATTCTAATAGGCGTGTAGGTGTTTATTATTTTAATATGCCCTTAATTACACATTACATTTCAATAGTTGTTGGATCAAATTTACATAAACGACGATTTATTTGACGATCCGACTCAGTTTCGTTAATTGTTTATCAAATTTACACACCAAGTAATTAACGAAATTGTTTTCTTGTAATGTAAAACTAGTTCATTATTTAATCAAAGAAGGTGTTTTTAAATTGTTTTTCACGCGGAGTAGATTAATAAAATGAAATAGTTGATAAATAAATATAAATTTGCTTTGTGATTTATATTTGATAATTGTAGTCAAATGAATTTATTTATTAGTACAGATAAATAAAGCTTTTGATTTACGTTTGTATCGTAAATGAATTTTATCGATACTATACTTTGTAACTATGTCAACCAGACTTGTTAAATATCTCAGGGTTTTTTACCGGCGTTTACATTTAAATTATTTACTTTACTAGTACAAGTTTTTCAGATATAATTCCATTGCAATTATTGCCTTCTATACTCAAACACGATAATGTCCATAGGCAGATACCAAAAAGTTCTCATTTAATATTAAAACATTTATAATATTTAATGAGACTGTGAGCGTAAACTACAAAATTAAACAATTATTGCCATTTAGGATAAAACTGAACATGTCAATATATTACTAAATTTAGTAAATCGGGAGTTACATTTATAGTAATAGTGATTTTAGTACATATATTGAGCCAAATTAACCCAATAGTGCTTATGTGCTTCATTATATTTAAGGTATATTAATTGACAGTAATGGCTGCCAACCTTTTTGCGTTCTACCGCTTAATATGTAGGTATATCTCTCTCCTGGAGCAAGCTTGAAGTATAATCCACCATGTTGTCCTGGTGCAGATAAGCGAAGACTTGTAAGTAATATTTTCATATAGGTACCTATTAAGTAAAAAAAAACATCATTTATACAGCAAGAGGTGTATGAAAGATAGCATTTCATATTAATGTGTATCTAAAAGTCATGTAACAAATATCCTTACAATTTCTCGTATTAAAATCTTTGAGTAATATTGTTCATATAATGTAAAACGTTACTGGACCTTGCTAAGTAGACGATGTACTCTGTCACATCAATATATCTCTACCGCGACGTAAAGGTCAGCAGTGCGATGAGACATCGATATCCCTTCGTGCAGAACTGCTCAATCGCGTACGTATTATAGGCATGTCCAGATCGTGAGCTTTCAATGCGAACTGGTCGCGTGCTTTATTGATAGCGTCAATATACTAGACCAGGGGTGACCAACTTGATTAGACCTGAGAGGTACTGTTTACCGACTTACTGGTTTACTGATTTATCCAAAATCTGCTATTTACTAACTTACTGGTTTACTGACTTATGCAAGATTTACTGTTTACTGACTTACTTATTTGCTGACTTACCCACGATTTACTATTTACTGACTTACTGATTTTCTGACTTACCCTAGATGTACTGTGTAACGATTCGACTCTGTGCAATCTGCTAATTAAATACATAATCCGTAACATTCATAACAATTTTAATGAGTAAAGGAAACAATATTCAAGTAGTATTTTTAATTAAAAAGTGGTAAAAAAAACAAATGAAGCATACTTCGGTAGTTACCTAAATATTATTAGGTATGTTAATATCACATTTTTCTTAAACATGCCATCATCGGCTGGAAAAAAGACGCGATCGGCCAGTCAATTGCGATATATCAGTTGGCCATCCGCGTACGAGAGCGAATTTAATGACCAAAGCGTTAAACGCTCGTAATTAAATATATTTTGTATTGAAATGTCACTTGGGGCGCGAAAGATCAGTGGTGTTGATAAAGGTAAAATATTTTGATTAGCAGTAATTGCCGTGTAGGTGTGTTGTGTGAATGTAATTGGAAATGAGACTAATTTTTGGACTGTAATGAGCTTGATGGTTTTGAGGTGTGAAGGACAAAGCGTTCGTTAAATGGCCCGGATCACGAAGGTATTTTGTAACTTTGTTTTTGGTTGGAAAGTTTTTTTTTCAGTAATTGTCTATGAAAATAAAAATACATCGTAATATATGGCCAGGCTTTTGTTAACACAGTCAACGTTATTAAAACTTGTAATAAATATAGGTATCTACATTTTATGTATCACGATATTATAATGTTAACATTAAAATAGTATAATTCAAGCAGTATTTTTATTGTATCACACAGCTCAAATAATATGTTTAAAATATTTATCACAACTAGTGTGGCCATCCCGAAAAACGTACATGAGTTAAGCAGCTACATACCTACCTATATAATTGCAAATATTTAATACATTCGTAATAGAACAATACAATTCAACGAGCCCTTTTATGATATCACATAGCTTAAAATTTTATACTAGTATGTTGATACAAAGGGTAATATTTTTGAGATGCAACCGTCAAATCATTACCGTCGTGTATCGTGCCATGCGCCGAGGCGGCTGCGGCCCACATAGCGATGGTATCGCCAGCCACCGTTGCGCAAGCCATGCTCCCGCGCTTCATTAAGCTGTATGTAAACCGTCCGTTCTGTTGTCAGATCTATGCCGCGTGTGCTTCAAGTCTCACATGAGTAAAGTATTAATAAGTAAAAAAATATATTGTGTATGCTACTTTATACAGAAATACGTTGCTTTAAATGTGGTTACGGCAATTTCTATTTTTGATTGTCTTGTTGCTCGAGTCAGTGACAGCGTGACTGCAGAGTCAAAGCTCCTCGGTTCGATTTTTCTTTCTTGAAATTTCCCAGTTGTAGTACGGAGTCTGGATTTATACCCGGTACACGAGGATATCGACCGTACGGCAATAGGTTCACTTCCTATGCCATATTAAACGTTTAACATAATTGGTAAGACGTGGAATCTTACTACAATCCTCTGTTTACCTTTTAGGGGAATTACAATGATAATTATATGAGCGTAAAATGGGAATGGTAGCGAAAATGATTTCTTCTTTCTTGCGATTTTTGTTTCTCAAATATTCAATACTTTTTATGTAATTTAGTATCTGTACATATTTTATTTTGGTCGTTATACCTAACTCGTATGTATCGGCGCCTGAAAAGCTGTGTGTAAATGGCCTTAACAGTTGTGTGTCATAGGGCCTTAAAATCTGTGTGTCATAGGTTCTGCCTGCTTTTTAGTGGATTCGTAACTCGATTTGCAAGTAAGTTGGACTGTGGGATGTATGCAGATTGCCGTGTTTTAGTATTTCAGTAGGTTGGTCGACAACAATGACGTAGTGGTCGTATGACTGACTACGACAAGCTTTTTCGTATCGTATTAAACCTACGACAAGCTTTTTCGTAATGTGTTAAACCTACGATAAGCGTGTCAATTGAGGTCCAAGCGTCTAAACTAAGCGTTATCCATGCGACTAATTATGATAGGATAGTGGTATAATTATACGCTCATACGTAATACCTACTCGTAAAATATATATTGCTTATTTCTTCGATAATAAAAATCCAATCATTTACCACTAGTTATTGTTTCCGTGTTTTTAAAATGTAAGTATCCCGGTGTATGATTATTGTTTGCTTGAAGATTTTATCGAGAACGTTAAAACTTGTTAATAATCGTGATAAGCAATAGTTATATGACTTATAAAATCTGTTATTTATGAATAAATAAATAGTACAGGGTTCTTTTCCTCAGCAAAGAATAACAAAGAAAATGTCGAGGTAATTTCAAATTAATAACGAATTTTGGTGAAATGTTAATCAGAAAATAATTAAGGCATATCATAAGTTGTACATTATTTCTTTCTTTTACAAAAATTTTCAGAATTACCAAAATTGAAGCTATTTTTGTAAAAATTATACTTCCTTACTGT
>DWME01000771.1:0-29789 GCA_018244795.1 Parelbella ahira ahira
TATAAATATAAGAATGGTAAACGCAGCGTAGGACGGCCTCTAGCTAGGTGGAGTGACTATATATGTAAAGTTTCTGGCAGCTGTTGGATTTGAAGAGCTGAAGCCCACAATATGTGCATCAGTGGACGGGAGTAGACTGATAATGATGTTGATGAAGTAAAAATATAAAATAGAGTATCTCCACTTCTTTAGGGCATTTTGGCTGTCTAAATATTTTACACAGAGATAACTAGATTAAGTTAATGTGTAAGTTTTGTTTTGAATAGTTAAATTGTTTTGTGTGCCATTTAATCTCCAGCAAGTTCAATTTTTATTGACCTACATACTTATGTTGTATTTAGCTATGTTTATAAGATGAATAGGTAGTCTCACCAATGGGATTTTGTGTTAATTTAGACGAAATCGACTTGAGAAATGACTTATCTTGAGACGAAACCTTCTCTTGATTACATTGGCTATGAGCTAAACGTCCATTGTCTGTGATTAACCATCATTGTGGCCGAGAAAATAAAATTCCTTATGGACCATAAAATTTTCTAATTATCTAGGCCCTAGATTCTAGGGCAATACTTCTGGTACTGACGGTAATCTGATGGAGAGGGCGGTAGGATATTAGGGCACGTGCACACTACACGGTATTTATTAATAAATTTGTGGCATATAGAAAAAACTGTAGATAAAAGAGTGTCAACGGGGCCGGATACTTGCTAATGGGGAGTCAGAAGTTACCGAAAGTGGCGTACGTGTATCAAGAAAGTGATGAATGTAGAAAAAGTACGTCAGAAGTCTTAAGGTAGAAATATTAAACACTCGGTGGTCCTTGCCTACACCGTGAGGGACCTTTCGCGACGATGAAATAATTATAATTTTTTGGAAATGGTGCACGTAAGTAATCCTTTACCGGAGGGCACTTTGGAGGGTTACCTGTTTTTATCGTCACTGGCTGTCATAGTCGAAGTTCAACTAAAAGGTATGTAAGGGCTATTCCACTAAAGGGTAGGTTATATAGTACAACTAAGGACGTTCCAGAAGCGTTCGTGAATTGTATCACTTAGAAGCACGGGCTTATGGCATTAATTTCGGTAAAACATTTTCGTGTTATAAATGTAAGGGTTTGCGTCTACTTTGGAAAGAGGATCAAAAAGTTGTACAAAGTTTGGTTCAGTACGTGAGTGGTAAATGCGATTACTGGTTTATTTAACGGTCGGTGTTAAACGTAAGTTTTCGTGGATCTAAATTGGATATGATGTTCACAGAATAGTAGTAACAAGCAAAGTTAGAGAGACTAGAATGTAATTAATAACGCACAACATAATTTGTATGGTTATAACTATATAGAACGTATGGTTATAGTTATAGAACTACCATAACATAAAATCATGCCTATATTTTTCCGAAGTAGTCCACAGAGTATAGTAAATTCCCATTATAAAACGGTTACGTTATACTTGCCACCAAGAAATAGGGAGTGATATAATGTTTTTTACTTCTAACTGCTGGGCAGGGCTGTCTTCTGCAACTGTTCTTGGCTTGAAGTATACTGCACCACTGATGCAGTGTGGATTGACGGAAAAACGAGATAGTTGCTTACTGAACTCAAAAAATATTTTTAAAGGTAACATTACGTCTGTAATCCCCGAAGAGGCAGGCAGGTAGGCTGAGGAGTTTAGTACAATCTCATGTTTCACCTGTTACGCTCACGTCCCACTAAGGAATAGGTCGTGAACGTATTGGCATGCACCGGGCACAAATCTAGACTACGAGCTACTAGTAGAAATTCGAAGATATGAAAAACCAATAGTACTCAATCCGGGGACCGAACACAGGTTTTCGCGATCGGTAATTGCGCTTGCAATCACTCAACCAACGAGTCAATTAGACATTTTAAAATAGTTTTTGACGCCGTTCTAGAGCCTTAAGTAAAATTTTATCCTGACATCAACAACCAGTACCGAAAGCTTAACGTGCCCTTCAAGCCGAAAAATGCATTTGAAAAATTTCGCCACCAGCAATCACCCACCCAAGAGTTGATCGCGTCCAACATTGCTAAAATTTCTGTATCGTTTTTATTCGGTAACCGTGTCCAGTCTGTTGAGTTTAACGATAGTTAATATTTTATAATTAAGTTGTTTAAAGAGATACCCGCCACACCAAGAAAACAAAATTCACAGAGACTTCCAAGCGTACAATTAAAAGCAAACTTCCTTTGATATTTAATATTGTGTACCAACAATATCCACAGTACAAAGTTGAGTGTATTATTTAGGTCTATTTGCCAAATGAAATATACGTTAAAGATAACGTTCGTGCATTACGGTGAGCCGCAACATTATATAAAAATGCATTTCGCAGAATAATTCTTTTCGTGTGCTAACAAGGCGGTCGCTTTTTTCCATATTTCATAGCAAAGCGCGGGGATTCTGTGGATTTTTTTTCATCATTAATCTTCTTGTGAAACGACAAATCTGAGTAGAAGGAACGAATTTATGGCGAGTTATCTGGCTGGTGGGATCAGCTCGACCTTATTTATGGATTTCTTTCAGCTTTTTCGTTTGCCCTATCGCCCTGTACATATTTGAACACTACGGAGGTTAAGTTGTTAAATGTGAAGGACTATTCATAAGTTGTTAATGAGACTGTTAGTTTTGTTATTTGCGCATGTGTTTGTACTTGCCTCTTGTCTTCCGTTTTCCAGAACTTCATGGTAGTACTATGAAGTTGGCGCAGAGAGCGAAAATTAACTCTAATTAAACTGAGCTCGACAAACTAGTAGTGCTTAATATTTCTGTGACGAGCTGGCGTGGTTATTGCGTATGAAAGTACAAAACTTAAAAATACAAGTATATATTTAGATATATGTATATAACTACATGTATGTTTATCAGCTTATTGTCGTAATATAAGCTCTGTGTAGTGTGGGATCAGATGGTCGTGTGTCATGGATCCCAATAAATTGTGTTATATTTTTGTATTAATTGGCCATACCGGAACATCCCTATTGCGTTTTCCTGGTTTAACTAACATAGAAATTGCAGTTAAAAGATAGATGAAATGATTGGTTATAAGTAGAACTAGTTACGTTCGGCCTTTAGGGCGATTATATTAATGAACAAGTGTTGAACGGTTTAACGTACAAAGAGGTAGCAATCGCTACATTTTGTCGGAAGTTCTTAAACCTTCCGAAAGGCGGATTAACAGCGCGAATTAATCCCAAGCCGCTTCTCTGTTAATCCGCATAAAGTCGATGTGATGGGGTAAGCAGCGCGTGAAACGGAAAATAAGCAAATAGCAAATCTTAACGAGGTCGTATGCTACGCTATTCTGTTAAATATGTAACTGTTTTCAGGTGAGACACTTAAAAACAGTTGTCAATATCAAAAAAACGCACATTAACAACTTTTTTAACATTCCAGATAAAAACCAGTATCCAAGAAGTGACAAATTTCCTACATGAATTTGAAATAGACTGATAGTATAATAATAATAAGTCCATACGGGCGATGATGCCTTATTATTACCAGGTGAGATGTTTACGAGCCTTATGAAAAAATATAGCGTCTTTATTAAACGTGGTACACGTACTCATTCAGGGCTGCGATTGGCGCCAAGGCTGCCTATTCACGTATCTCGAGGGACGTGTTTCTGGAAACATCTTGTGCTAGCGGTTGACTCGCGGACAATTATGTACTGTGTCATGTTTCTTCGGGATAATCACACCCGCCAACGACAAACATTTATCTGGTAAGCACCAGAATTTACTGTGTCTATGTACAAAAACCATGTACATAAGTATTTATTGATATATGCATGTGTAGTTCATTAGTCGCCTATTGACCATGTTACATTTTTTCCTCAAACTCACTTTGTGATCAGATGGCCGTGTGTAGAAATGTCCCAAAAACATTATTATGACAGCCTCGTTAGTCAAGCGGTGGCAGGCGCGACTGCTGATCGAGAGGTCCTGCGTTTGATTTCCCTGTCGGATACTATAGGATTTACAACTTAAAATTCTTAATAGTAGCCCGGAATTTGCACTAGGCTCACCAACTATTATTATTTGTACAGAATATTGTCTCTATTTCTACTTGCTACTACCTGACTGTTAGACACGGGTATTCCTTGAGAGTGCGATTTTTAAGTGATTTCGATGTGGTATGCTGGACTGTAGCCAAGCACGCGCGCATACAGGAATGTCGTTAGAAGCGTGAGCATTTTGCAAATTCATATGTGTGATAAGCCGCTGAAGCCACAAGTGAAATTTTTGGCATGCACATACAAAGGCATGTACATACAAAGACTTTTCTGTATGTGCAAAGTAGCAAGCTAGTCGTCACCACTCACGAATGGCAGTTGCAGCCCATGCATATGTATCAAATGAGTTATATTATATACATATAATATATGAATATAAAGTGCACACTAAAGTCGCTTTATATATCACTTCTTCAGATCGGAATCTGCTGGAAGTTCTTTAGAGAATAATCAAATCCTTGTACGATATTTTCTTGAATAATTCTATTTTATTGTTGTGTTGTTCGCGAATGAATGCATCTGCAAACTGATAATTGCAAACAATGCCGAACAAAATTGTAAGAATAGGGCAGTTGATGTCCGCTAATATAAGTTGTTAAGAAATCTTATTAGGATTATTTAGTAACAGGACGGCAGGAATAAGTCTGTTAGTAATAGGTGTTAGTACTAATATACATAAGTTAATATGAGCGTAATTAGTATTTAGTTACTATTTCATTATATTATTTTATAAATATAACATTACGCCTTTAATCCCCGAAGGGGTAGGCAGAGGAGTGTAGTATAACACCCGCGTTTCGCCAGTTAGGTTTTATGTTTCATGGAATATGTGGTGAGCCTATTGTCATACATCTGGCACAGACCTAGACTCTGAGCCATTACTAGAAATTTCCACTAAAAATATAAGTTAGAAAATCTATGAAAGTTGGAAAATCTAATCAAAAAAATCCAATAGTACCTGATCTGGGATTGGAACCCAGGATCTCTCAATAAGCTGTCGCAACCACTCGACCAACGAGGCAGGCAGTATTATTTTATATAAATCAAATATACATATGTTGTTGCTCTTGAAAGATGAGATGGTTGTCTTCAGTACACATGTGGCTTGGTAACTGCACCCTTCGGAACGAAACACATTATTTCACGGTAGAAACTGCTATAAAGACAGGATAGTAGACCGGCTGCATTGTATTAATGAAGATCTTCAAAAGATAAATGATAGGTATCCACAGAACTCTACCTATTCCGTAAGTGATGGCGCGCGATGATGCATAAAAACAATTTATTTCTTAAAAAATCTTTTAAAGGTCAACAAGCCATCACCATCAATCATTCAAATAAATCAACCATTCCAATATATCAGTAAATCAATCAATGTCTTTATATAGCACAAGTACAAGTATATACCATGCCCCTTTTATGTACATATAAATAAAGATCTTGAGGGCCGCTAATAAAATACTTTACAAATTTCATTGGTGTCGCCTGGGAGTGTTCGTCGTCGTTGGCATGTATCCAGCGCGCCGTATGTGATCCATTTTGTACAATACGAGCCGTATTAGCTGTGCTTAGTAAATGCGATGGCGTGGAGTCTGCCAAAAGATTCATTTTTCGAGCAATTTTATAACAATCGTCTATCGTTTAGCTCGAAAAGCTAAGCGAGCACATAATCATTGCATACACCGCGTATAGTCGGGTTATTATCTCGACACTGACGTTTTTCTCACATAATTTTGTAGTGCATGTAGTATTTACGTATGTTACTGTAACATAAACCCACCAGGTCTCTTTCGTGGTAGGCAGAGAGTCCCGAATATTAAATATTTCTATACTTACAATTTTGACGCACTTCTTCTACAAAGGAGAGAGGAGTAGAGCTGCTCGAATATGAGACTACAAGTTACAAATAATATTCAAATTTTGTTGTAAAGATTTAATACTTGTTGGTGTAAGTTCATCTACTTTTATTAAAAAATAACTCTTCAATCCAAAATGCTAATAAGCTGAATGACTATGTACAGTTATGCAACCGTGGTGTCATCTCGCCAAGAACTTTTCAATTTGTTCTGAGCACGGCACAACTTAAGAAACGAATGAACTAATTGATCGGCTAAAGTAACGTACCTATTATTGATCACATGTTTGTTGTATTATAGAGATTAAATATGACTACAACAAAAATAGCTTTGTAACGGTAGTTCTTAGGCTTGCAGGTTGAGTCTTGACAGCATGAACAGTATAAATAAAAAAAAAGAAAATGCACAGACGAACAACACCGTGACCGGGATGGTTAATTCGTTAAAAACCAGCCCCGAAAGATGTAAACTTATTTTCTTAATTTATATTCAGCTGTGAATATAGCTCCGTTAAAGTTTGTCTGCGCGACAATGTCATATAATTTGTTAGTTTAAATGAAACATCAAATGAAGGAATGGACCAAGTTCCAGACGCGCTGAGCCATCGCGGTTTCTACTTCAATTGAATTTATTCAAACTGACAACTTGTGAGACGAATGGCGACACGTTGAAGACATAAAGAGTTTATTCTCTATATTAAAATTTTTTATATTATGCAGAAATGTATTTGTTTAGAAGACGATATTATATTAATTTTATAAACATGATAGCGTCAGATGCATAGAAATTTTTGTGAATATTTAGATGCATTTTAATATATTTTTTTCCAATTTCTACATTTAGTTTTAATCAAGATCAAAATAATACTTGTGTGTATATCTATTCGCATTTTTAAGTATTTTTCAATTTTAACTTTGCGTCTCTGAACGTCTGTATGCCGCTATTTTTTTAAGTTTACGTAAATAGTTTTGATATTTACGACTATCATAGCGCGCCAATGACTTAACAGTCTTTTATAGCCTTTCTGCCGGGATACGTAGACACGTTTGAAGATGAACAACTTACGTCTCGCTTTCCTATGACTAGGCCACCTCATCTTTTACATATCTTCGATAGTTCTAGGTAGTAAGCGATCGACCATTGTTAGGTCTACAAGTGAGATGTGGCGAGACAAAATGATTGAGCATTATATATTACGATTGGACGGTCAGAGAACATAAAAAACATATTGGACGCATACCTTTTCGATTGCCGTCAGACCTTTTTTATATATACCTCATCGGTTTTATTCCCCCGGGATGAAACCAGCGAAGTTATCGGGAAGCAGATGTATATTTGTTGCCGTTTGTTTGATTGGGCGCGTGAAACGTGTGTATTGACGTACGGTGTGGCCGGCTACGTTTCGCAACACTGTATTGATATTACTTCTGTGGGATAACTGCTCAGATAGTTTATGACGACCAAAGCTTTTAAAACTGGGATAAGTTCTGATGCATAACTTTTAAAATTCCGATAATTAGGTCGAATTAAGCGAGCCCTTACACTGTCCCACAAGTAGGATATTCTTGTGGTACACTTAACGGCAAATATATGACGTCTTAAGGTTTGGGATTTTAATCGTACATAGCAATTTAAATAATTTTTTGATGGTTGTCTTATGACTTTTAATAATTTTCTTACGAATATTGTAAAGTAAAAGTTGTTTAATAAAACGAACACATGATAAAACTACGCAGGTCACCCTTGAGATAAACACGTAGACACACTAGCTTAGGTTTCAGTATATTCCTGTGCTTTAAACATTTTTATTTCGCTGTATATTTCACCGATGCGTCGTACGCTGGGAGCCTGTGATACCGATAGAGATATAAAGTCTCAGAGCGCTGGAGACATCAAATCACAGAATTCGCTGTAGGTAAACATTCGTTCCCGTCGCAGACACTGCGTCTCAATGGATATGTAGTCTCGTCCATTTCAAGTAAAAGTGACTTGTAATAAAAGCGTTTTATAGTGTTTAAGTTCAGTATTAGGTTATGTAAGTACTCGAAATGTGTTAAGTAACTTAAATATTTAGTTTCCGATTCGGATAAAATGACGCTGTATAAGCCTTTTTTTGGAAAAGTCGACCCGTTTGCTACAACAATTATCGGGCTGTCTATAGACAATTGCCGGGACGATTCCCGGCCTAGCAAGCACTTGGATAAGGAATATAGGAAGCTGTACTGAATCTGAGTATTTATATGGTAGTCTTCTATGTACATGGGCAACGCATGTACGTATCATCCTATACCTACGTCTAAAGCATTTTCTTGTTTATTTATATACACATTAGCAATCCAATTAAATGAAAATTAATTAATATCTTTGCCGCAGTATAATTCGCCAAATAATGACAGTCTACTTAAGACGTCTGTATTCTTTGTACGGCTTCAGTATAAAAGGTATGCAGAAAATCCGTATGCTTGTACGTAATAGCATGTAAGTGACCTTCTGATTCTCTGGTAAATCTATGAGCAGTCGTCGCGATGTGGCGTCGTCAAAAATGAAGACTAATTTTCATATTGTCATATTAAACACACGCTAGTTTCATCCTTACCGCGAAACCGTTTAGGCGTATTATCGCGTGTGTGTTTTGCGTATGTAATAAGAGCCGCGGCGCAATGTGCGTGGAATAAGTTGAACTGTTTCAACCACTTTTGTATTAAATGTATATAATATATATCTCATATTGAAGTAGATTTATTAGTGTGTTTCGGTCTTTGAGAGCAGATAAATTATATTTGAAAGTAAAAATAAAATATTACATGTTACAAAATAATATCCATTCACAACGCCGAGTAGTGACTTCATTTGACCGTCGGTCACATGTAGGTGTAGTAGAAATATATGTATAATTGTCAGTTAAAATCAATAACTTTTGACTATAATTAGACACTATTAAATACAATATAAATATTATGTGTAGGTATCAATATCTTAAGAAAACTATAGGTACAGTTCATTTTGTGTTGTACTGATTTTAAATATAAAAATGTACAAAAACGTTTGAGAACTTTTTATAAATTCCACAATGGTTCCTCACGTATGTTTCTAATATCCAACAAGTTTAAACACTGAAGTTATTATTCTCTCAAACAAAAGGATCGTGAAACATTTCCTTCCTTTTACAGTTAAAACCGCTGCAAGTTTAACAGTGTAAACAAAATGGCCGCCACACTAAGCGATTGCAACGACTGGCGAATGTTGTTATGGAAAATATTGTTCCTCCGCTGTTCCTAGTCAGCGCGCTCCAAAGTCAATATGAGTTGTGTGCCGGCTTTAAACCACAAAACGATTTGAAAATGTTCTTACACGAACATTCAAAGAAAAGCAAGAAATTATGTAGCCTGTTTTAGAGATGCAACCGCATTGGAGTAGACGAAACGTCTTGTGAGCTATGCATATCACATAGTTAAACCGACAAACAGTACACAACTAAGGTACTTTATATGTTACTGTACAATTAGCGCAATACAGTTGGCGATACATTTATTATCGAATAATCGCTTCTTTTCAGTTATCGACTCTCCCTAGTGTATTTCATAAAGATACAAACGATCTTGCTCTAACATAAGTTTTTTGTATACAATTTGCGACGTTATCAATGTTACCAACAGAACTGATGGACATCTTAAGTCCACATAAATGATCGGCAACGGGCAATGGATGGGAGTATGACTCATTCACTGCGCTCATCGTACCTCTCCGTGGGGGAGTTCTGGTCATCCTGGACTATACGTTTATGTAAGCTCTCCGAGATATGGCTATTCATCACGTGGACGGTATACTCGGTTAATCGTAATTACTGCTGCAGCTGGCGAATTACTGCACACCTTCCACGCGCGCGTGTTGTTTGAAACAATATTGTTTCTCTGTTATTTCCACTCTGCGCTTCACACTGTCAATACTAGTTTGTTGACTGTTTTTAAATTGCGCATCGACTTGAACTATACACTTTGAGGATCGACAGCAGGACTGCGTGTATTGTCGTATAGAGAATGCGTGTATGAAGAGAGTGGTGATATAAAGAGTCACGTCATGTCTGTAAAGATGGAGATACTTGCCACTTAATCCCCTCTTCCTACACTTTAAAGGACCTCGCAGGGCGATATAGTGATAATATTATTACCATCAATTGTTATGTACGAAATGACTCGAGGCGAACTTAGAACCTTTTGGTTCACCTCTTAGTAGTTCTCACCCACAACTTTGATCTGATAGTAATGATATAACAATCGCTCATAAATCTTAATAAAAAACGATATACTGACACATTTTGTATTACAAGTTATATAAAATATATTATGGTGTGAATGTGTATATTGTTATCCAACAAACAAGAGTTTCATTAAAAATCACCGCTGGCGCATTCTGTACAAATTTCATTCAACGGGATGTCAAACAGAATCTGGCTATATCACTTTGATGTTGCGTACCTGAAAGAGAATTTGTTCTGAACAAAATGTCTGTAAAGTAAATATTCATTTGCGTATCTTACAACTGAACTAGAAGATAATTACGACTAACTGGCATAATTTGCGTCATTTTTATATTTAGTATGTGTAGGTATTCATATAATTAGCTTAATTATGCTTGATTTATAAGTTAGCACATATTATGCCCCTCCCCTTTGCGCGCTTGGGACTTTGAGCCGTAGCTTTGTGATGAACGAGCGGCTATTAGTTTGTGCTAAATTCACCTATTGTATGTATATGTTTGTTAAGAATGCTACATTTCTTGGTAGATGGTAAAGTCGGAGTTGCTCAAAGTGATATTCTATATGTTTTCTTTAGCCAATTCTCAACTCCTCAACTGAATTTTCAAATTCGTCTATATTTCTTTATTTTACAAACAAGCCGTCGTCGTGAGTATATAAAGAGAGTTATACTTGCAGATATACAATAAGCCTCTCAGGTTTATAATGATACAGATATTTGGCATTCACTACACTCTACATACCCCTTAAGGGACCTGGCGTGACGATATGATAATGACGACAGTTTAATTAGACGTCTATTTTTTTATATTATCTTTTAATATGTTTCCGGATATAATACCTACACTAAGCAACATGGATGCGCAAAAACATAAATGTCAACCCATCTCATATAGTGTTGCGGTATAGAAAGAAACAAAGGGCTAGCGGGGACATAAAAACAAGTACCTACTGCCATGTGGTTCCAGATATTAAGAAATGGCAGCTGTAAGGGTCAGTTATAAGTTCCGTGAAGCTTAGTTTGGAGAGATGTTGAATACTGAAATGAGAAAATGGTTCAATTAATTTTTAACAAAATATGCTCAGATATTATAATTCGATCTGGCTTGATTTTTCTTTACACCTAATCAAGAATTTCAAGAAATTGAAGCAAAATAAAAATATTAAAGAATTAATTAACTTTTATGTACGTACCTATATGATATTAGAGTCTAATAAGATCAATAGATGAGAAGCCGCCAAAACTCTCGTCTAACATATCAATTCAAAAATTTCTGAAATACATGTATTATTTTGTATTGCTCTTCATAGATAAAACAATGTACTTTCATATTTTTCTACGCTATGTATTTTTGAATTCACGATCAGTGTGCTTCTTATTCCAGTCGTTTCTTCAAATCACAAAGATATTGAGGAGCTCTGCTATCGAAATCTGATTCTACGTTTTCCTTTTTCGAAATCTGTTCCTTTTCCGATTGAAGTTACTCCTCTCGAGTACAAATCGTCAGACATGAACGCTCTCTCATCCTTTTCACCGAAGTACTGATGTTTTAAATTCCAATATCGCGCTCGAGTGTGGGGCGGGGCCGGTCTGCGATATGAACTTTCAAGTGCGAATCTCGCTTCTTATATATTCGTATTTATCACATTTTGGCACGAAAAGATAAACCTATATTATCCAGAACCGGGCTATGTCTAATAAATTATCCCGTAACTAATAACAATGACATCTTACAATGTTCGTTATATTTTTTATACTGTAATTAATTTGTTATTAATCCATACTCAAAATTTAATAATGATTTAATTCCTGCTGAAAGAGTTTTGTTTAGAAATAAGCAGTATCTCTGCACACATCCTTTTCTGGTTAATTAATTTATTTGAAATTATTCTGTACTTGCTGCTTTATATGTACCCACATATGTACATGTATGTAAATACATATAATTATAATAAAAGTATAAAGTTAACGTAACATCACGCCTATAATCCACGAAGGGGTAGGCAGAGGAGTGTGTACTCTCCAACGATTCGCCAGTTACGTATACGTCCAATGGAATAGGTGGTGAGCCTATTGCCGTACACTCGGCACTATACAGACTCCGAGCCACTACTAGAAATTCTAAATTAGAAAAATCCAATAGCACCCGGACTCGGGATTTGAACCAAGGACCTCCCGAGCAGCAGTCGTGCTTGCAACCACTCGACCAACAAGCAGTCTAAAATATTGTTTATTTTGTTTTTAGATTTATTTTAGTATGAAAATCATTCACATGCGCATATAGCGATGGCTAAATTACTGTCCGCAGTGTATGCGTTGGTGGGGGGAGTTAGATGGCGGAGTGGAAGCGTATTCCTCGCAAGAGCCGAGGTACTTTCTGCGTGTTATACTCGCTTTTTAAATTCCAATACTGATTTCGAGAGGCGGGCGGTAAGTCGGCAATATCGCGCGTGGAGTACGATCCGCGCGTCGAGTGCGCTCTCTCGCACATCTTATATTTTTTACAAGTTACTTTGCGCCTTGTAAGTGCGATGAATGAGACTTTTTAACTGACATCAAAGGAGAGTCTCCTCAATGCGACTGCTTGTATTTTTCAAACAAATATTACCGTCAATTGCGAAACGAATTTTAGATTTTTTTTTAGATGAAAGGTTTATCCTCATTGGCGCTCCCAGTTTGAAGAAGAATATCATACCTAAGGTTGGAAGTAGTCGGTTCGGGTGTTACTTTTATCATATCGTCATTTCTATTTACTAAAATTAATTTAAGGGTATTTTACGTCTGTTCTTTTATTGATATAAAACTATTTATTATAGGTATGGTGGGATACGTACGTTCGTAGGGATACGCACGAGCCGCTTACGAAATACAACCCGTATAAGCACGTTTACCAAAACGAATATAAAACCCGCTGAAAATACTTTTATCTGAAAGAGCTTTTAAATCAAAAGTAGCAATCGAGTCGCGCATGCTGTGAATTGGGCCAAAAGTCAAAAAGTAAAAAAGTGCCTTAAGACGCTGTGGGCTACCTCTCTAAGACACAAATTTATACCAATATGGGTATGTGTACGTATATATCAGTTTTAGCGTGTACAATAACTGTGTAATCGACGAGCATTTATTTTATTAGCCTTCCTAATAGCGCTTTTTATTAAACTTTCTTAGCAACGCTTCTACTCTTAAAACATTTGTACGTAGCTTCCTCAGGTCTCTTAAGACAACCTATGAGTAACCACCGTGCGGACGATCCGACAAGTTGATAAATGCTAGTGACAGGATATTAGGGAGACTCGTGCTAATCCCGGTGTCCGGAATGGGAGCGGAGACGGGGCGGTTTGCGCGCTGCACTCGATTATAGCTATCCATTTGTCCGTGAGTTCGTTTATGTTACTCCGTCTGCGAACTTTGTTATGTATTTTATCATCATCAACCCTTTCATTGTTCTAATGTAGGATGCGGGTCATTAAGAGATGAGAAAACGTCAAAGTTTGCCACGTTGGCCAAATGCGAGTTGGCAGACAGATCGTTGACAGACCAAAATGTTCAAAGGTTGAAAAAAATGATCCCTACATAATAATCGATATCAAAATCCACTCAAATGTTTAGTGTGAAGAAAAAATCTCTGAGTAATTGGCAATCGATCAACTGAAAGAAATTAATTCCAGTGAGCGTTATTCGATGGAATCAAGCTCAGTTCTGTTGAAGCTAATTGAAAACAGTTAAGTTAATCCTGGATCCAATGATTACTGCCAACAGCTGAGTCAGTTCATACTAAGCAACTGATCCTCAGTGGTGAGTTAACTTTTAGGTTCTAGTTAAACCTATTATCACATTTCACCACGTACATTTTAATAACGCTCGAAAGCGGTTTTTTAACAATGATTACGAATTTTTGTTTATTACGATTATCATACTAATGTTACGAATCAACTTTTTGCGTTAAGCTTCAGGTGACAAGCACTCAAGTTGCACTAATGTTTGTTTTTCCTTTATTCATTTTCTACTCATACCGCTGGTTCTAACTGCGCAACGCCTTCTGACACTGAATATTTTTTACGTGTCTTTTAGCTAAGCACTTTGTAAGATTTAAAGTTTATTGCGGTATTATTCAATTAATTAGAAGTGTTTAATTATATTTTTATGTGCAGCGTGCAGGAGCCTTAAGTGCTTTATACATTACGTACTCAGTCATGGATACATAATTGATATGTGATTATATGTGTATTAAACACATTAGCTGACACAACGCTATGGTGTCCAACGACCCATATAACGGCTATAAAGATATCCACGAGATTACGCGGCAAAGAAGATTGATAATGGGGATATCGTATCAATCTCTCTTGAGATGAATAAGCGTTATCGGGCAATCGGAGCGCGAAGTGTCAGCAATATTGCGACGGTGCGCCCCAAATACATTATCGACGTAATAAGCCCGATCGAAACACCGTGCACAGTTTATAATATACAGTTATTGTTACATCACCACCTCAGAACCTTACAGGTTAGCGTGAGAGCTCGTGGTGCCAAAAATATCTATCTCTCTTACAAACCGCCCGTGCTTCCACCACATTCATCACTATCTTCATACATGCATACTTACTAATTACATATGTAGGTGCTGGGTTGATTGGTAGAAAATGCCACTTGGCATTTAGTCCTTCCTTTGTTATTAACAATAAGGGATAAATAAATAAATATAAATTTTAGCCTTCTGCACTCCTTCTACCAGTAAACTTTTAAGAGTAGTACACGAAGTCTTACACTCCTTCGTGCGCGCAATATTTTTGAAAATGGTTACAAATGTTTCACTGTCTCAGCAGTAGAGTAAGGTTACAAGCGAGGCTGCTGACCGAAAACTCCTGGGTGCGATTTCCATGTTGGGTACTATTGTGTGTTTCTGAACTGAAATTCCTAGTAATGGCTTTGAGTTTGAATTTGTGTCCCGTATATGGCAAAAGTCCTGACATGCATGTCTTTTAAAACTGAATTATTTTCGTTTTAAAGTTCTATAGTCCTTGCTGTAATGGTGAAAGTAAACCTCGTCCATAAACTTGCCTTACAATTGTTTATAATGTCCCCTATAGCGTGTCAAGTTTAACAATTCACTCTTGGCCAGCGTGGCAGACAACGGTTTTAACCCGTCTACTTTTGAGCGGAGATCCGTGTCCAACAATACCGAGATAAAAGGGTATTTACACAATTCGACCGCATTATATTCTTGCAGTCTGTACATTTGTCATAGTTTTCCGAGAAATATAAATTTCAAAACTTTTCTTTAGTATTTTTCGAGAACTCTCCAGAGTATACGAAAGTCCGCAGCGCGCTGCTGCAGCTCGGAAATTTAAAGAAAAGAAGAGAAAACTTTTCATTAAGCAAGTTTCCGTCAAAGCATCGAGCGCGGGCTCCGGCCGGAACTGGAAGAAGGTTAACGAGCTTTATAAATAAATCATTAATAAGCTTTATAGGTACTATGATTTCGTAATTCTTAAATTAAGCAGTAATTCTCCTCAGTTGCGCCCGGACAAATTCCCGGGAAAAGCCGATTTAAAACATTGTTTGTAGAATAGTCGTAAACACTGTCTTAAGTATGAATATACTGTTTATAAAATTGTCGATGCGTTGGGCAGTTTTAACTAGTAAAACACTCGAATTATCAATGTCATATTCACACCACATAAATACATTTTATCAAATATTTTGGCTAGATTTTTAGTTATTGTATTTAAGTGACTACACAATATGATATAAAATACAAACAAGTTTCTTTCAATGACATTATGCACTTTTAGTTTGAGTTTTTATTACGGTCTCGTGTTGCTGGCGAGGAATAAAATTAGCATTTCAATGCGAATGTTTGTTTTGTAACGCGCGTACTGCAGGCAGATAGCGCACGCCGTATGCATCACTATTGCACATTTCGAGCTCGCATGAACCAGCAAAGTTAGATCATCGTCAACGAGTAGTCTCAGTCCACTGCTGGACATAGATTTCTCAGGGGTCCTTTGCTCATAATCTCCACGCTGGGTTGTATATGTCAAATCTTTATGTATAACTTGTTCTATTTTAAGATGCGAGTCTCGGAAATCAACCAAATCTACTAGAAGATAACAAAACTTATGCAGATCATTTTATGTCCAAATGCATAACCAAATAATGATTATTTCTAAAGAGACTAGTACAAAAGGAACTATTATAACTACCAGTTATAAGAGGAGAGCCATATTCCAACAGTCGAATGATCAATGGAGCGCAAAAAATGTAACTATGAACATGGGACTCCACATTCAAAGTCAGTTACAGGCAAGTCATAATGTAACATTTCTCGCAAAATTATAAAGTGTAACATACATCACAATATGCAAAATCGTAAGTCTCTCATTATTTTCATTAGCATATTCAAATGTGGAATGCATGAAATACATGTACAGTCACGTTTTGGCATGTTGATGTCGTGCATGCGACGGAACATATACGTCAAATTATTCCTCTATAAATATATCTATTCCAGTTAGTAAATCTGAAACAGTACTATAAACAGTGGTAGTTTAATGATTTAAAATTTAGCCTTACACACCGGGAGTCTAATGTTCAAATCCTAGCACAAACGACTTTCTACCTGCCCCATAATAATGGCAGTTAGTAATTTGAACACAACTACTACGTTTTGATAACGAAGAGTAAGTGTAAATCACTTCCGGAGAACGACAAAAGGAGCAAACATCGCTTCCGGTGAACAATATAGCACCGCAAACAAATCGCACCCGATCACTTTCCGGATGGTTCGCTGCGGAACTGAATTGGATTGTGGATGGGCCCGTTTTACTAGCGAATGGAAACACACGGAAGCAAATCGTATCACTATTGTAACGAATACGTATGTCTATAGTGATATTCACTATAATCGTCGACCTTTTTACCATTCCCCTGTCAGGTACTCCTTTTGGAATAAAAAGGGATAAGGCCATAGTCTGTCACGTTGGCCAAATGCGGCTTGGCTGACATCACACACCATGTCGTGCATTAAAATATGTGCGTATGTAAAGAACGTATTAATAAAAATAAAGCACCTTGAACTTAAACACGAAAGCTAGTCTATTTGTATTTTATGACGACACAATAAAATTGTTGGGACAATTTTATCGGCTTTTCATATGAAGAAAGCTTAAACCGTGGAATTGAGCATAGGCTAATAAAAATACTTTTTCAAATCAAGTCCAGGAGGAATAAAACTGGGGATGAAAGGTTGTACGGGAATTACTTAGTTTTCAAGTTTACCGATTGAGTAAACAAAAGTTTTTGTCAATCTTAGTTTTGTTATATTTCAATATATTTCATGTAAACTTTTGAAAATTGTATTCTTCTCGAATTACTTAAAATAATTTTAAGTACATGTAATGCGTAAGATATCCACAAAAAGCCGCAGCAGTAACCTCTTCTCTGACCTCGAATATCTAACTGGCGCACACCAGACTCTGACACATTTCAGCTAATTTATAATACAATTAAAACATAGATTTACAGAAGCTTATAGCTTATTATTTTGTATTCCAAAGTACCTTAAATGAATTAGTTTACGTATTAGTCAGTAGTAAGATATAATTGGTCTGCCAAGCCGCTTTAGTCAGCGTGGCAGAGTATGGCTTTAACACTTCCATTGTGAGAGGATATCCATGTCCAATAGTGGAATGATTAAAGAGTCGACGATCGTGATGATGGGATAACTATGCGCTGTTATTTCAGCGAAGCTTTTTATTGTGTTCTCTATTTCTATAAGATCTATCGCAACGGTTTTACGTTTAAAAAATAAGGTATACTTATATCTATAATATTTAGAACGAGTGATACACATGAAAAAAGGAATTAAGAAAGCGATGATTGTCGAAGAAGCAGATCAGTTCTACAGAACAATAGAATTTGGCAGCGTTTCTTTCTGCTGACCCAGTAATAGCGTGACGTTATAATAGTAATAAAAAACACAGTCATCACTTTTTTATATAACATACAGTATTTGATTTGAAATATTTAGAATCGAACCCAGACCCTTACGCTGTGTGTTTTGTTACTATCAAATTATATTATCTTTGTCTAGACTTTTCTGCTTCTCAATAAATCAGACGCACGGACATTACGAGTAGTTTCATTGGAAGCATAGCTTTCCATTACGGTAATTGCATGGCGAGTGGTGGCTGGCAGCGCGCCAGCCTCCAGACATGGTCGGGGATGTCCCGCGATCCGGGATTCGATTTTGCGGTCACATCTCTAATTGAGTCGTTAATGGTATTTACATTCTTGTGGTTTACTGTTGTTACTGTTACTGTATTATTTGAATGATAAAAAATACTCTAAAATTGTTATTATTTCATCATCATCATTATCAGCCTACTCCCGTCCACTGCTGGACATAGGCCTCTCCAATGACACGACACTGAGCTCGATCTTCAGCTGTTCGCATCCATCCGCTGCGTGCCGCCGAATACTTATAAAGCAACAAATAAATTAAAAAATATGCCTGTACTTTAATGGCAATAATGCACTACTTTAATATCACTTTTAGAATACAGGTGAAGCAGTTACAGACTGCAAATGAGGTGTAAGCTGCTCGAGTGAAGTACTCACGGCTTGAAGTAAAGTCAGCTGCTTGACGTTAGGTTACAGGAAAGTATAGAGTCTATACTCAGTATCTTTGTAAACCTAGTCATGAGCTTCGTCTTTGAAGGTATTGCCATTGTGAGTTTGAGGAGTGTCCATTACACCCAAGTCACTCAGAATCACTTTAGATATCGCAGGAATCGCACTTTGATATCGGGGAAAAGTGTTCCGAAAAATGGCCTCACAGAAATAACGTGAATAAGTGAGTTCAGTTCTCGTACCTTTTAGAATGTGAAGTAACTTACACAAGTATCTTTTAAGGGTTGGCGGGAGGGTGAGATGGGCGTCTCTAACCTAAGATCTGTAACGTCATTATACTTTCCCGAAACCAATATTTGCAGTAACATTTTTCCTCAAAATACGGAACACGTACTTCTTATTACATTACCCGAATGTGTCGTTCCCTGTACACTCTAATGCTTTTTTATATGTTACCGCGGAAATATCGACGCTGCCTTGATGGTTCAATGGTTAATGACCCTCACATGGTAATAAGCTCAGCAGGTATTCAAATGTGGGACGTAAACGTACTAAACTCCTCTGCCTACCTCTTCAGGGATTACAGACGTGATGTTCCGTTATTATACCGAGAAAACGATAGATACCGCCACCTGGCGGCAAACCTGTGTGTTGACTTTGAAACCTTTTTTGAAATGAGGATTTTCCTATAAAGGTAGTACGTGACATATTCTACTAGGGTAGGATTTTTACTAAAATAATCCATCAGACTGGCTTGCGATTGGCAAATTACTTGCAATGAAAAACGGTTTAGCGGGGGCTTAAGTTTAATCAATTAACGAATATTGGGTAATAGGGTCATTGATGTCGAGATAATTATTTCATTAAAGAGATGGAGAGTTGCATACCGTATCGAAATTTTATGTCTTGTGATTCCATCACACCATTAAACCCAGATTCACGCCCAGCTGAAATAACTCGTTGAGATTAACTTTTCTAGAGTCTCCGTTCCAAGTTGTCGTATTGTGTTTTAAGGCTTCGTTTTTCAGACTTCACTTCTGTTCTAAGTAATTAATTTTTTGCTCGCCGCACTCCGTCCAGTTCTAGATACGCTGCTTTGTCAAGGAACGTGTTTTTCAACATGAAAGTTTAATTCAAGAAGTTACTTGCAAATTAACAATTTGTCAAACATTGGTGCTTACCGGCTGAAATAAGTGTGGTGCTACTATCTATGCCGTCGGATTCTAGTCCCTATGCATACTATATACATTATTTCTCTATAACTCCACGCTCTGTTCATGTTGGATCCGCCCTTGGTTGTTATGTACTTACCTGAAACAAAGAAAAAAAATTAATATGCATTGCACACGTCACAGTAAGTGGCATTTGACTTCAAGACTCCTAGACCGAGAAACGAAATCGCCACTAGGCTTAGCAATAAATTCAATTGAGTTTATTTATAAGTTGAATTGAAATTATTTAAAATATTTAATTGAACTTAAATAAATATTATATTGAAATTAAATAAATATTACATTGCAATTAAATAAATATTACATAGAATTTTCCCCAAAAAATAAAACAGTTCTGTTCTTGCCATAGAATTCAAGATTTGAATTATAGAATCTAAACCACTCCGTTTTTCATATAACTCTTAAACATGTATAAAGTACCAACAAAACTTTAATTCTAATACCAAAAATTATATGATCAAATTTCTTTTCTTTAATAATTAAGAAAAATTTAAATATTGGAAAATCCCTAATGACTAATGGGAAATATGAATCACATAAATCCAACTCTTACTGAACTAGTCTTTTATATCAAAGCACATAATAATTTTTGTGGAATGAAGCTTTCGAAGTGAACGAGAAAACACTATTCAGTCGTGTAAGTGCCCCCCGCTGCGTACAGAGAGTTTTATTCAATAGCGTATACATAAAAGAGTTCATTTATTTTATTAAACTACTGCAATGCATGCGCTAAAGAAATCAGTACAACACATTATAATTAAAACGGTCTCACCGACCGTATGAATGCTCTGTGTTCCCGTGCGTGCGAGCGGGACGGCTATAGTCCGCAGCGGCGTCCTTTAAATATGCAAAATTAACCGTTCAAGTCCACAGCCAGTCCGCTAACTTGGACGATATTACCACGGAAACTCGATGTTCGATTTTATTGTATTGTCTTTATTGTTTTTGTTCGTTTTTCTGTTTGAGTGCTCTATCATACGCATTCGTCTATAATTAAAATTACTTTCTGTAAAGTGCAAGTAAGTTATTTAAAATAGTAAGTAATTAAAAATGTTTTTATCTAAACATTATATGTACATTAAAATCCAAAGTTCGTAATTAAAAGATGCAAACATATTTATGAGTTGAGATTACATTCAAACACTGTAAAAGCATACAAACCCTGGAAAAGTGATTATAAAATTTAGAAAAATATTGAATTGATGAATGTAAGGTCAAGTTTGGAGTGATAGAAATATGTAAGTATATGGCACTCCGCGCTTTCTGGCTACCCTGTAAAGTAATATAAAAAATCTCGAAAATTATTTTCTAAAACTCGTAGTTGGCGTTTCTCTCGCACTCACTTGTAATTATTCAGCGATTAAAGAAGCTTTTAAACGGTTCCACGTTTAAGAGACTGTGAGAAGTAAAAAGTGGAATATTCCATTAGCGAACTGACAACATTAAGGAGTAAGCGAAGTTTAAAATCGATTCCTGTAATGTAAAGTACGTAAGCATAATGTTCTGGAGATGAAATTAACTGAGTGCAAGTTGTTGCAATTAGTTGTTTAATTCAAACACAGTGGCGCGAATGAGCAGGTAGGTAATTGTAGAGTTCGGAGTTGTGAGCGCATTCAACGCTGTATAGCACTTTATATTAACGAGACGTCGTGTCATAACGGATAATATCATTAAATGAAATATTTGAAACGTTATTGTTAGTATATGTTATTACTGTTACTTACATAATCATTACATCTTTGGGTCTTTACTTTATGCTGTAAGCAGAGAGCACCGATTGCCATATATCTTTGTTTACTGATCTGACATATTTCAACAACATTCATCGCTCTCTTCACGTGCGTAGGTCGGCTTTGGATAGAATTGAATGAAATAAATAAATTATCCAAACACGCCAGTACGGCTGACGGTCGCGTAGGTACATGTACTGGGAACCTCAACCATTTTTCATAAGAGTCCTTTCAGCACGACGACAAGCAGATAGATAGATCCTGTTTGATTTATAGTCTGTAAAGTCAAAAGAAAATCCATAGATAACAGAACTTAAAATAAATTACTTTTACGTTGGCTTATCCGGGGATTTTAAATTACGTTTTAATGGAACGGCTAAAGCATTAATCAAATTTACATCAATGGCTTAATTACTGCGGCGTAAATGGCAATCTGTACGTAGAGCGTCGGCCAGCGTAGTGTTATAGATAACGATGGTATTGTCAAGCGCTACGAGATGTAATTACAATCATTTGTATGTACATGTATACATGTACTCATCGGAGGAGACCTATTTCTCCTACAGGAGTATGTACGGTATATACATATATATACACACCTGGAGTTGTGTTGGTGTGTACGTATCATATCCATATGTATGTACTACACCTACATGACCGTACCCCTCAAGTCTAAACATAGTTTTGGAGTATGCCACCAGTCGGCACAGCGAGTTTGCGCGCATTATGCATTTGTGAGAAAAAATTACTTTAAAGTAAAATTATTATTATTCTTCGTGAAACGTTATTAATTAATTATTTATTATGCATAATGTTCTTTGGTATTTTTTGATAGCTTATTTTTTGACTTCAGATACGTACTCGTAGATAGATAGTTGCGCATTATTTTTAAATTTTGATTTGTACAATATAAAGTTTTGATTTTATCAATTCTACTCCTAATCAATGTTTGATATTATTTCTCTATGTCAAGAGAGTGAACTAACCAAAGGGCAGAAAGCAGTTACAACTCCCACCTCTGCCCACGGTAATCTGCCACCAAGTTCGAATGTTAAAAGGGATCAGACTGACAATTTAATTGTCAGTAAACAAACACTGTTATTCAACAATTTTGTTAATGAGTTAAACTCATCGCAAAAGAATCTAATAAAATCTATCAAATCTACTGCCAACGTAATCTTTTTATTGAAGCCTAAACTGTTATTTATTGCCAATAATTCGCGAGTTAGAGGGTCCATTGAAATATTGTTCTGTGTTTTATTTATAGACTTTGTGATCGATGATATGGAAACGTAGTTTTTTGTTCTATCTTACCCTATTAGTAATGTGCAATATAAGTCCTTTAATTTATCTGACCGTGAAGTAATGAACCTTCTAAATGAATAAATATTGACTGCCCCGTAGGTCGAGTGGTTGCAAGCGCGACTGTTGATCGGGAGCACCTGGGTTTAAATCCCGGGTCGGGTACTATTGGATTTCTCTAAATTAGAATTTCTAGTAGTGGCAGTCTCAGAGTTTGGATTTGTGCCCGGTGTATGACAATGGTCTCACCAGGTGGTGAGACTATAGTCCTATGTAATAAGTATTACATACATAAGACTTAAACGTAACTGGTGAAATGTGGGAGTATGCGCCTCTGCCTACTTCTTCGGGGATTACAGGCGTGATGTTACGTTTGAATATTGAATAAATAACATACTTGATGACATATCTTAATAGAATTTATGGTAGCCATTTATGTCGGACATAGCACCCGATTCCGATAGCACTAATGGCTAACCAATAGAGAAACAATAATAAAGATCGTGAGACGGTTCCATACACGGCTGTCTGGTTCCAAGACTCTCAAAGTTCTCATGGAAACCTGACAACTTATAAGTTGTGTGTAGCGTAACGTAATTAATATGTTGTAACTTATAAACGCATATAAGTGTATATTAACTCATACGCTGTACGACGACGAATAAATTATGCCGCTAAGTAATCCCTGCCCTTAATAATTTCCTGCTTTATTTTAATCCTTGGGGGTAGTTAATAGGGGTAGGATTAGTTACAGATAATGCATGTTATTAATTAAATGGTTATCCCTTACTTTCAGGTAACCTTTACTACTGTTTTCTACATGTATAACGTAAGTACTTGCAATTATAGACTTTATTTGATCTCTGCAATTGCCTCTACATTTACTGGTTCAACATTAAGGGTAGATTTTATCATCCGAAGTAATCATCAGCCGGTAAGTAGCACCCTAATGCGAAGTAATTAATCACCGCCGATTTAACAAATGTGGCCGATGGAGTGATTAAGATAAGAATTATGCATGAGGAATTCTGATAGGGGGTATACTAGCGGTCCAGTTCAACGGTTTTGAATAGATATTTAAGAACGAAAATATAATTACGATGGTCTGTCAGTTTACCTACCAGTCTATAGGTAGCTGTGCAACCGAGATACAGGCACAGAAGCTTTATTTCCAACAGAAACACGTGTCACTTTGGACAAAGCCTTATGGCACACAAATATTTATAAGCACTCGGGTGACATTTGGCTGTGCGCGGATAATTCCCCTTAACCTTTACCTGCTTAATTGAATTTTTTATAACTAATTGAATTCTTTTTCTTTTTTCAATGTGGTCGTATTACTGGTACTAATTATAGTTCAAAAAATTTGTAAATGACGTTTTTACTTCTTTGGAAAACTAGAAGGAATTAATCGATCAACTCAGGAGACGCTGAAAAACAATGCTGCACGGGACTATGATCTGAAGTCGGCAGAGACTGAATCGTTTCCTACTGTAAGTTTAGTTTGTGAGGTGTAAATTGTTTGTTTTCAGATGTGGCAATAAATATTATTTTAATTATCATGTATAATTTGTACAATGAACATTGCAGTCTTATGTCTATGTTATTAAAAAACCTTAAAAGTTTCTTTTGCACACCTTTGAATTACTTTAATGAGGCCAATTGTGATCCAAGGCTCGTTCTGAGAAACCCGGGTTCAACAGTGGAACTACAAAAGGGTTGATGTTGTTCGAGAATGGATGTCAAAAGGCTGATATACGAAAAAGTTTTACAACATGAGAACTTATGATGCATTACTGCTTCTTGGTGCGGGCGGGCAGATGACGATGGTGGCCTTGTGGTCTCGGTAGTTCAGTTGCAGTTCTGTGGCAATTGCTCTCCATACAAATGTACACCTTGCCTGCAGTCAACGGAAGATGTAAAAAGTCTTTGGTATAGGTTGTAAGTTTGTAACTGTTAATTGAAGGGGCCCAGTATGTGTCTCCCATACCATCTATTTTTCTTCTAGGACGGCTCTGCTCTAGTAGGCTAAGATATCAATTGCATAATCTACAAAGAATATTTAATATGTTTTTGTGCACTCAATACATAGTTATGTTAGTATATTTTGCCTTTTACACCGTAAAAATCAGAACCCCGCAAAGTAAAAATTACAGCTTACCAGCAGAAGAAACTCGTCTTTTCAGGCTTTAACTTGTTTATTAATCTTTGTACTATGATTTATAAGGTGTCAATGGATGCAAGTTAGCGATTAACAACTTCGCACTTGCACCCCTGTAGAGAGACTCGTATTAATACTGTGTGAATAGTGGAACACAACAATAAAGAAATTATAACTGAAAAGTTTCAACAAAACAGTATAACACAGTGGTGGCTGAAGAATGAAGGATTATAGGCTTATACATACATACCTACTTGTAGCGGCACACTCACGTGAGAATAGGCTTCTTTCGCAGAGGATTATGACTCCTGTTTTTTTTTTGGTTTCAGCTCTTTTACGGTAATTAAAGAAAACGTTGTTGCTCCGTGAAGGTAGACATTAGGATTGTCTGCCAACAAGTCTGTGTGCTCTTTATCAAGCTAATTACATTCTAGGCCTCAGAATGTAAATGGTTGGACAGTCTCTTCTTCTGAAAAGGGCATGAGTTGAAGGAATATCACTTATATACGAAATACTAGTACGTTAACAATGGACGTATGGAGGGGCTTTGGAGCGGAGGTGAACGAGGGGAGGGGATGGGTGTAATCAGAATTATCTCATCGTGAACAATTTGTCTTTGAACTTGATTATTAACTTTTGATCCACAGACTTAGGCTTCACTAGAGAAGCTGTGAAGATGAGTGCACGTGAGGGGATATTTTATCCATTCATTCCTATCAATTGCTTTATTAAAGAACAAACCATTTTACTCACTTTTAAATTACCACTAGAAGGCCATGAAATGCTTTTGAATCAATTTGTAATTATCGTAGAATAGCAATTTCCAAAATAAAATAATTAAACATTAATAAAATCCGACACAGCTAAATAAAACACTACAAATTTTAATATTAAACTAGGTATTTGAAAGCAGGCGTTCCATGCGTACACCGAAAGGCGAACTGCGTGGATATTGTCTGAATAGTTATTGGGCCGCTCGCGCCGTGTCTAGTACATTGGTGGGCCCGCGGTCCGCGCGGGAGCATCAATCATTTATTATTGACACGCAATAAGCGATCGCTGATCTAATGGCGGCATCACACCTGTCAATTACGCTTTATTGTGCTTCTGATAATAATTATGTCAAAGGCTGTATACCAACTTCCGCGTGCAACCTGCAGCCGTCTAATATGCCACATTACGTACATGTACACTACTACTATTTCTGTCGGTTTATTTTGTTATCAGTGCGTTATGTTATAGTTCATTATGCAAAATATCAATATATGATCGCGCCTGTTATTCGCGAAGGGGTAGGCAGAGGAGTGTATTACGTTTCCACGATTCACCTGTTTTATGTCCCAACATGGAATAGAGGATGAACCTATTGCCGTACACCGATATGTAATATTGTGCTACGTCTACATTTAATGTTATATATTTATTTAGAAAGAAGTATGATGTCCGCCCGCCGCAACCTTGCTAATATTATTCAAAGAAGTGATTATTTTTTTTATTAAAATTGCGAAACTTTTATTACGAGTTACCTAAAAGAATCCGTAACTAATTTCGGATAAAAAGTAGCACATTTTTTACGTCGTTAGCGTCGTAAAATACCGTCGTTGTGAAGTTTCGTTGAGTTTTCGTCGCCAGTGAAGTGTCGTAAACTTTACAGGCGTTTCTTCGGTGAAAGGACCCTCGACAAAAATACAATATGATAATTTTAATTTATATACATTAATTCATCGTCATTAGAAGCAATACTTTGTTCATAACATAACATCACGTCTGTATTTCTCCGAAAAGGTAAGCAGAGGTGTATAGAACAATACTACGATTAATCGGTAATGCTATTGTATATGCACATCCTGGTATAATATCTTAAGCCTATTGCCATACACCGGTGACAAATCCATAGTCTAAGGTTTCTGTAATTTCAAGTTGCTATTTTCAACTGTACTGTTTATTTTTTTATACTTTATTTTAACGCACTCCATTTACTCCCAGGATTTAGTGTACCGTACGTGTTCGAAACAAATAAAATCATCAATTCGTTTACTTGTGCAAAATGTGTACATAGGAAAATTTTACAGAAACGTTTATCGTAGATCAATTTCTATTATAGTATGTATTTACGGCTACCAAATTATTAGTACTAACATAAATAATCGAAAATTACATTTTGTGATCGGAGATATTCTAATTGCTATTATATTGCTTGCTAAATATAAATGCAAAACATCCCTTTTTGAACACTACCATCGCGGGGTATCTTAGATTGAGAAAAAAATACAATCAATAGAATACTTTCAGCAGTCTAATGCACAACTGGAATACAAAATTAACATAACCGCCAAAAATACTGTTAATTTTGTTTTAAATAAACAAGACCAGGTGCAATCTAACAGACAGTAGCGATTCTTGTGACCAGTACTGTTAGGCTAGCTGCAGCGTGGCAGACAATAGCCTAGCCCGTGTCGATATAAGACGAAAACCGTGTCCAACAGTGAAACGATAAAAGGTTTGATGACGAAACAAGTAAAACCATGGTACACTATTAGTGTATCTGAATGTACTTCCTGCGACTACAGTATATAATGCGCAAATATTCGAGTAACTTTGTATTAACAATCATCTGTTGTTAAGTGAAGTTAGATTACTACCAAACATGAAAATATTCTGCTGTAAGTTGCATATATTACCGTTTTCCAAGTCGTAACGGTCCGTATCACTGCAGTGGTGCAGCCTGGTACATTATGGCCTTAAGCATTCTCTCTACGAAAGGAAACCTGTGTCAACAGAGGAACAATGAAAAGGGTAGATGTAATTAATTAATTTATTATTTTAATACCCTTGTCTTATCGCATAGTTGTTGTTTCGTCTCAAAACGAGAGAGTGAAGGTCATAGTCTGCCATGCTGGCCAGGTGCGAGTTAACAGATTTCTCATGCCGGCAAAGATTTTCTTGTAATTATAAGGATTGCTTTCCTTCGAGATAGTTTTCTATACCGTTACGCCATGTGATATTTATTATTAAAACGCAATTTTTTGTAACGCGGTATGCGTTAGGATTTAAACCCAGCACCGAAAGTGTAAGGCTGAACTTCATACTGCAACTGAAACGCTTTTAGAATTTGGCCAATCACATCACCTGCATGGGTGACTATGCATATCATTTACTATGTCCCAGCACTTCAGGGCTACGAGTGCGTTGGTAATATCTAATACTAAGGGTAAAATTGAGGTCTCCTTCATGCAAGATAATTTCCGGGATATGATGATATTATGACTCCACGTGCAAAACGCATCTACCCTGACAGAACTGACAGGTTTCCTTTTCATTCATCGCTCTCTTCATGTAAATACGCGATATTGGGAAATTACTGACTCCCATCAACCAGTATCCGAGCTATTTGTGAAGTTTATTTGTTTTTATTTTGTTTGCTCCACTTTTCTAGTGTTAGCCATTGTCGCGGCGCTGGTGGTAGCGGCGAGTGCGCAGTACGGCTGTTACTGCCCAACCTACTACGCACCCGTCTGCAGCGTTCGCGGAATAACTTATGCCAATATTTGCAGGTAGAATACACCATGATTATTTTATAGTTTTCTGGCACGTTTTTTATGAAATATCCCACGCAATATTTATACTGATTTCTTCAAGTAAATCTGGAGAAATACATAAGGAATAAATAAGAAACTCCAGAACTTAGTACAGTATGTATATGTAGAGGTGTCGTAAGGTATACAATAGAATCAATATACAATATATGCGGTATATATAGTATACATTAGAGTCAATCAGGGAGCTTACGGGACCATATAATACGTTTTTCTTATAATATAACATTTTTAAACGTATTTGCCTGCTTAAAATATTCTCTCTATGTAATTGGAAGTCGATTTTTTACAGTAGAAAGACATTTCCCTTGGGGTATTCCCAGTGCGCAATCACAACGACCTTTTCGAGTCATTATAAAGTAATTCTTTTTTAATACCACCGATACATTCTTTGTTATGTCTCTACAATATTTTTTTCGCTCCAAAAGCTAGTGAAATTTAATATTAAATGCGCACTAAGATTTGAACCAAGGATCCTAGGGTTAAAGACAATACTAAACCACTAAGCCACCACTGCCGCTTAGATCTAATAACAACAGGCCTTTATTGTTCGTTATCAAGGAAGCAAAACACGCGCTACCGAAATGACCTTGTGTACCTACATATTACAAAAAGACCGTGACTAAGATATCGCTTAGAACAGTGTTATTTTTGTGTTATTATTTGGGCATTGAAATTGCCTCGTCGGTCGAGGGGTTGCAAGTGTGACTGCCGATCAAAAAGTTCCGGGTCCGGATCAGAAAATTTATTACTCGTTAGGTATTTTAATTTAAATCTCTCAATAATAGCACGGAATATGGAACTGCGTCTTGTGTACGTCAATAGGCTAACACCTCATTCCATGGGACGTATCATATAGCAGATGAAAAGCGGGAGTACCACACTCCTCCAGCTACTGCTATGGGGAAATACAAGCGTCTTATTATGCATATTATAGTCGAATAAAGGCGTACCACAATGTGCTAATCCTGAAATATTTGTGAGTAAAGGTAC
>DWME01000772.1:0-29787 GCA_018244795.1 Parelbella ahira ahira
GTGAGATTGTTCGTTTGTGTGCGGTCACAGTTTATGACTGTAACGGTCTGATTTATGATAAATTAATTATATAATATTAACTCTAAAAATTAATTTTTATGATTAACTATAAAAATATATCTAGAGTATAGCTACATAGAGCTCAACGTAAAGCAAGGTTTGTTGAAATTGTAGTTGTAGAAATAAACATTACTTAGAATTTCCATTGCTGTAGTCCCCGCGCCCTCCCTGGATATCGCCTTTACCACACACCCAGGCGTCTGGGTGAAGCATTTCAAGGGGAAACGCGGCTCCACAGCAGCCAGTACTAATCAAAGATGCAGCACTCGTTTATCATACGATTGCAATGATTTTTATAATAGAATAACCAACTGAACAAACCTGGACTATACGTATTCCACGGCAATACAAATACTACATTGTATGTATATTCCGGCCGATTTGCGCGGCTGCCTTATCTCCGATTTCGTTGATGTGTTTTTATGTGACTTACGTAGAGAATCATCTGTGTGAAGTTTCTCGCACCCTATAGGCATGTTCGCTTATCGGTATCATAATTATAAATGATATCCACATATGGACCGGATTGTAAATCTACATTTACGCTACATATATTGCTACCAAAATACAGTTACGTAATGATTGGCTACGGACCTCACATTCCAATGAAGTAAACTATTCAATAAAATTACTATCGTAGTTCACGTTTTACGAGGGAATGAAGTCCAGATATCAGTAGTGCCGGCGAACGTGAGCAAATGCAACACGTGACTAATGAAATTCTACGCGAGCGAGCGACACGCCTGCGGAATAGATAGCCGGCCAATGGACGGGATTGTTTTATTATCTGTACGCATCGTCATATTTGTTTGATCAATAGTAGCAACAGCAGCAGACTGCTACTGGTAGCAACAGTCCTTCGTCATCATAGAGTACGCCTAATTCTGTCAACAGTTCGTGCGTCTGTTCGTACGTTTGTACGGTTGTTCCAGATAGTACGGCTATTTAGTTTCTTCTGCCGCTAACCTGGGACACTTACACTGCTGTACCTCTTGTTGGCTGAACTGTCAGTCGTTTCTCACTGACACATGCCTCACTGATCATTGTAGTTATCATCATCATCGGTCTGTACAGAGAAGGGCCTAGTTCCATTCCTAGACGTAGACCTCTTCTGGAGCATTTTTGCTCATAATCTTTACCCTGGGCATGCAAGTGGAAGATGGCAGAACACAACTTCTCGCTCCGGCTACGCTACTACCAGTAGGAGGTCATAGTACGAAGCCGTGCGTAAATAACTCTGGCAAGGAGCCTGCTGTTTCTGCGCTAAGCAGCGATCAACCAGAGCCGGGATTAGTCGCCTTTCACGATACCCTTGTGTCCCGGTATGAGTCGTATCGATCTGAAACCCTGCTATGATTCAGGCTATAATTAAGTTAAAACGCTCCGCGATGTTATCTTTAATATTTTTGGTGTTAGTTTAAGTAAGCAGCGATACTGCTAACGTCGGAGAACTGTATATAAGTTCTGCAAAAAAAAACCCACTGAAAAGTTATTCACCAAAATCGGAGGCTGTAAGCGACGCACTGCATTAACTAGTTTCCTATTTAATGTTTTTTTTATGTTTCTGTTTTATTTTAAATGTTATAATTTTGCATAAATTTATTTTTGTTTTCCGAAATTGCTTATTCATTATTAATTGAAACCAGCCCACTAGCTTCTAATTCTGCTGATATTTATGTTAACACCTTGTGCGCGGGCCGCAGCACTCAAGTAGCGCCCCGCGCCGGCCGGGCACGCTTCGGACACGCTTATATTCTCACTCTTATGCTATTATTTGCGTCGTCATTTTAATATATAAAGTACGCATGTATGATAGTTTGATACATATCACGAAAATGCCGTTATATTTCTCACGATCATGGCTGAACATAAAGCTCCTACGTAAAGCCCTCTATTTGCATAGAGAGCGCGACATTTCCCGATGCCTTTATCCCCGTGCCGACGCCGCCGAGGAACTTCAGCCGCGGGATGGCGCAGTCTCTCCCGCGGAACACGGCCAATATTATGATACATGTACGAACACGAGATTGTCACTCGGATATATTACATGATAGCGACGTAAATGTTTATAAACTCATTTTCACAACGACAAAAGATATGAAAAGTAAACCTAACCTATGATCCGAGAGAAGTTCCAGTAACAAGGAGTAGTGTATGTGCTGTTGTAAGGTCTGGCCCTTTACTTTTGTAATCGATTTCAAGACGCCAAATACTACGCCGAGCAAGCCGTCGTGTCGCTTAGGCGTTCCTTAATTAGACATTTTCCTTTGCACTTGACAACTTCTATCACTCGATTCCAGTTTTTCCGAAGTTCCTTTAAAGGAGCTCTCGTTGCTTTCTTTATGGACCTTTGGAGCCTTCTTCAATCATGAACTTTGCAATAAGTGTTGTTGAGGAATGAACGAGATATAATTTTCAAAGATGGACCCAGTAATCAAAGTTACCATTTGTTACGAAGAGTTACCTACATCTGTTTTCTCATGCGTTTAAAATTCAAGATCCGTTTAAAGTACAAGAAAATTTGAATATTTTGTCAGACTGTTTGTTTTTTTCTAACATTTTCGAAGCTGTATCATTGAAAATTGAAATGTAAAGATATTTCTTGAACAAATCCTAAAAAATAAAATGAAAACGGATTGTTTTCCTTTCTTTTGTACCTTTCAAAACGCAGCCCCTGCTGAGATATTTACGATAGATCACACATTTGAAATAAGACAATTATTTGGAAGCTCAAAGCCGCGGAAGAACTTTTACTTGCAATGTACCACAAATAAATTGTTGTCGTTTTTAAATCCTCTCTCATAAACATTTCCCTAAAGATTTCCAGCAGCGCTTCTGGAGCGAGAGAGCGTCATTTGCATAAGGAATGACTTCGGGGAACAAAAATAAAAGTTAATAACAAACAAAGAGCATTTTTCGAATGAAACTGTGTTTTTAAATAGAAACAGGCTGCAAGAGGCGGCTGCCGACGTTCTGGCACGATTCACGTACGTTCCCGTCACCACGCGAATATGTGCTGAAATTGTCGCTGTCCCTGGGGACGTTCGGTGTACGTGATTCCAGCAGCGGCAGGCAGGCGGGGGCGACAGACTCTGCAGTTCCGCTGAACAGCAGCTGCTCTGCAGACCTTGCTATCACACAGCAACTCCGTTCAGAAATTTCAATACTAAAACATATTTTTATTCCTATTGTAACAATGCGGCTAAGATTCCTATTTTCATGTATTGTAGATACTTCCTTAATACAGTATCAATTAAATAACTGTGCCACCCGGTTTTACATGCGTATACATTAAAAAAATCGCAGATAGATAACAGATAGTACTTGTGAGCCGACAATATTCCATTATAATTTTTTTATAAGGTATTAATATAATATTGGCTTTCACCGCACCGTGCCGTAC
Source organism: Parelbella ahira ahira (assembly GCA_018244795.1). Classification (NCBI taxonomy): domain Eukaryota; kingdom Metazoa; phylum Arthropoda; class Insecta; order Lepidoptera; family Hesperiidae; genus Parelbella; species Parelbella ahira. Next base: position 3,464 of record DWME01000772.1, read on the forward strand.
TGTGGACGTGGACTCGATCACAGTATTTAATTATTTTCACTTTACCTTAGCTCCTAAGCTATACGTCGCATAACTAGTTGTAATAGACAAAGACTGTCTTAAGATTTTCATTAATATCACGTCTTCATATTATTATAATGTGTCCTGTTTTGAAGTAATAGATACATGGTTTCCCGGACGTTTTTCTTAATTCTTTTCTGTAATAGATCTATTTAGAACGAATACTTTTGTAGCATATTTTATTTAAGTATGCATCACTGACTATGACACCAGAGCACGCGCTTAAAACGCATCGGTGTCGCTGTTCGTCCCGACTTACTTTACAAATATCAATGTTTAAGACTACATAAAAAACGTAAAAAAACATAATATGACAGTCAATCTTCTACACATCTTGAAGGATTATTTTAAAAGTAAATGGCATGATAATGAGAAAGTCTCACGGTGGTACTGCAAGTGTTTGTAACCTGTGGCAAACTTAGCAAATTAGGTTTTAAATTTGCATTAAACAAAATTTGTAGAGTTGGAATTGTACGAAATAGATGTACTGTTGTGCGCTAACTTCGTAATTTATGTCCAGTTGTCTTGTGCAATGTCGCTGTTCATTTCTGGTCCAGACGTTCAGGGTTGCGTTCTCCCTGTACAAATCTCGTTTTAAGTATGTTTAGAAATATATTTGTTAAAGTGTAACATCGTAAAATATGGGTGGAATTGAAATTTTAAGTTAAAAAATACCTCTATTGTAGTCACCAAAACTTTCCATCCAGCATTCGAGCAGCAATCGGCCAACGAGGCCAACGGCCAACGAGGCAATCATTTTGTAGTACTTTACACGTAAATATATACATAGGTACATAGCAAGCCAGTCGCCATACGATCTGTTTCTCTTGTAGCCGGCTTACTTTGATTCAACTCAATTGATTCAATGTTCGTAACCATATAATATTGTGTCCCAAATATCTTTAGTATTTCCGTTGCTACATGTTTCTGCTTATTGTGCTGAAGATCTTATTTTTACGCTTTAGTTAGCGCACACAGAGTGTTACTATAATTTTATACTACTTAACTACATCATATTTATTCGTCTGGCTCATTTTTAAACACATCTAATCAACGTGTACATGAGATATGTAGTGGTCATATGTGGTCAGCGCCGCCAGCGACAACTGAGAGCGTTCGTTGACTCTCTACTAATGTTACGTATCAGGATAAAACGGGATTCTAAAAAACATACTAGTATTTAAGAATATAACTTTTTAATGTTAAATACAAGTATAAATAGTAATCACTTTAAATCAGAAAAAAAATTAGTTTACGATATCTCTTGTTAGATATTATAGTAGTTCTTGGGTTAAAGTTGTCGACTGACCGTCCAGTCTAGCGCCCAGGGCGTGGCCGTTATCTAACGCAGTGGATATTCCAGAAAATTCCCGGGCGATCGAGAGCGAATTTGTTAGCAAAGAAAGCCCACCCTGTGTCGTCCACATAAGTGTTACATCACCTCGCCGCCGGAGATGTTTACACCGGCGCAACGACGACGCCTATGTAATATAGTTCAACGACTTGAAAACAACTTGTCTGAGTTTATTCTGGAATATTCATTGTTCGTAAGTAAATGTTTCGTGTCGTTCCATAGCCCCACGTCGCCGGCGTCGTATGGCAGTTCTTAATATGCCTTTGTTACTTGTTTATCATCTTTTATAATTGTCGGACAGTTCTGCCGTTTTCGCGATTCATCAGAATGAGAGCTTCAGATCGTGTAAGCAATATGAAAGTTTTCTGTGAGCGAGTTGTTTACTCGTGCCATGTTGCCGGCGGGTAGTCGCGAGCCGGTTTACGAGCAGTTTTTATTGTTACTGACTTAGCTCGATCCTTTGATCCATATAAAATAGTGTCTCAAATATGTATCTTGCACCCTTGACCTTTATTTACAATAAGATTCATCGTGACGCACGTTTATTTATTTATTACCTACATTGTTTTTGTACAAACAGATAAATACAAAGAAACTTGACCACACACAATATCAGAGCGATACATGTGAGTAAGTAGGTAATTCCACTCTCAGACTACCTCGGTCTGAAAGGAATAGGATGTGGCGATGGATGGGGATTCAGCAAAGGAATATTCTAGATAGGTAATTGTTAAAAGAGTGCTACAAATAGCAATAAATAAATAATAATATTTAAATAAATATCTTGTGACATCTCCACATACACACGCACGCACTCACAGACACACGCACACACCCACATACACACCTACGCACCCACATACACATAAAATGGAGGATGTTGAATAATAATCACAGTGCCCTAGATTTCCTACGGAGGTGTATTCGGAATCAGTTGAACTGCCAGTGAAGTTGAGATATGCGTACATGGTGCAATTTACGAGTCGCGGAAGTCGCACCTCATGACTGCACACGCGATTGCATTAATCAATCAACACTATAAATCGTTTTAAATGTATTTATGGTAGGACCCCGCCGGTACCTTATTTTTTCCTTGTTAAGACGTACCATGTAACCTTTAATGATACCGGGCAGCCGTCGTTGGGTTACTTTTATTTTTAACCATCTCAAGGCAACATGACTATCGTGTAGTTTAAGCAGAGGCGAAAGTAGTTCACATTCTCGTAGTACATTGTTTGTCGAATTAGTTGAAGTAAGCAATTTTAATTCATTGCAATTTTACTGAATACATATCTTACATGAAGTTAAACATAGGATGTGAACACAATTCTTAAAAGTGTTTTTATTAGCGAACATGTTTTGAATATTTTACATAAAAATTTCCGGACCCCGAGATAGCCAGTGTACGGGCACGCAATATTAGCATATTTTTAGGCCGTATTTTCTATGACGTTTGTAATCCGTGAACGATGGCAGATGAAGGAGCAGCCTCGCGCGCCTTATCTGCATATTAGATCTAAAAGATTTTTTTATGAAGGGTTTCTTGTAAAAGAAACATCGAATCTCTTTCTTAGATAACGAAATTTCATAGATTATGAATCTCTTTCTTATATTAGGCGCATTACACATGGCACGCGGGACGAGGTGTTAGATTATCGCTGCATTTATTGTGTACTTACTGTTTCTTCTTCTTTGCTAAAGTGCATGAGGGCGAGTCCCGAGTGAATCACGAGCGTGGATGTGGGACTGAACTGTGGGGCAGGTTTGTTGCAAGGGTTCGTAAGCATTAGTCGATAATAATTATACAAGGTATACATATGTATAAGAGAGTGTGCTTTGTTAATAATAACGCTGAGATAAGGTCATTAATAACTTTAGCGAGTTCATGATAATCATCATCAGTCCATCGAAGTCTACTACTAGACCAAAGCTTCCCCTGATAGGTTCTTGTCCACGATTTCCACGCTGGGCATGCGAGTTGCGTATCGCAGAACACGTCTTCTCGCTCCGCCTATGCCGCTATCTGGCGGCGGTTAGGGCCTGCAGTCGAGCCCGCGTAGGCTGCGCTATATTGTAATCAATCAGGGCCGGGACTAGTTTTAGCTTAGTCGGAGGATGCTTTTTTACTCCGGCTCGATACAGATAAGTGAGTATATGACAACATAAAGACAGTTGTCTAAACAAAACTTATAACAGAGCTTCCCCACGTAGGATAATTGATGTTAAAGTCAAATGCACAAAATATACATTTGACTGCAAGTGCTAGCCGGCTCGCGCGGGCGAGGCTGTAGGGGATGGGCGTCCGTAACTTCAGAACTTCAATAAGAAATAAAATGGTGAAAAGGTGACACAGTCAACAACTCCAATAAATTTTATAGACAGTATAATCTATTTGCAAGAAAACGACAGTGTTTTATGGACTAAATGATTATTGTTGTGGTGAGTGAAGGCCCGCTGCTGGCTCGCTCGACTAAAGCTAGACGAGCACGGCTAACTATTCCCGGATATCTCTATGTTAACGATTTTCAGGTAAGTGCTCCGAATACACTGCGAACTCGTCCCTTGGCCGGTAAAACAAGACGTATTAACTAATGTGAACATGCCGGGTGTCTTTGTTGAATTCAATGATTTGACGAACGCGGAGCTCAGCTAAATGCTAAATCAGCCTGAATTGTTACAATCTACATATTATATTTGTTTTTAAGAATGGTCTTTCAAAGTTTTGTCAGACTAGTGTCGATTCTTTGGCAACTTACGGAATAATGACTGGTGCAAACGTCGACATTGTTTTTTTGTCCCCGTTTCTGGTTGCGAAAACAAACTTTTTTATTTAGATTTCAATTCGCAATGTCGTTCTTTCAAAGTCCGCAGAGCGAGGCTCGTCCGGCGAAACAAACCGCCACAGAGTAAACAGCGAGCAGACAGCTCGTCGCCAAAAGTACATTTAAATTACTGACGCTTCTGAATATCTACTAAGATATTTTTAGTAACTTCAGTGATTAATGGTACATAATTGTTTGGTGTACATGTTGAGATTTTGTTTCATATGTGTTCCAATTATGTAAGGCGCGGTCTGCCTGATTGTGCTCCGTATGGACCACTTTAATATTTCAAATATTACTCAGGCACTCAGCAGTTCGTTCAATACTTATTGCAAAATTCATGATATAAGTTACTCCTGTGTTTCGGGGTGGCTAAAATGACTGCATGTTGCAACTGGAATATTGACTGGAATATTTCTACACTGAAATCTGTTATATACTAACACTGATATATGTACTTTAGGTACATGCTAATATGATACGGCGTAATAGATATACTCCTATAATTTCTTAAATGTTGTCTAGCTGTACTCCTTGGCTTGTGCCGAAGTGAACTCCAGACAGACACGTAGGATTGATGTTTGTTTATTTTTATGTTCACGACCAGTCATATGTAGCTTTTTCTGAATTCTATATGTTATACCTGTTCCAATTTGACGATTACAAGTATCAGTAATATGACTAATAGTAATAATATTAGTATAGTATTTCAAACTTTTAAGGGAAATAAAGGTTCCTTATGCAACGAATGACAGTCTCAATTGTATTATTTAAAATGAACCTGTTAATACCAACGAAGTGTTACAAGTGACTTAGTAATGGTAATGTTAGCAGTTATTAACTGTGTCGAGTGTCAGCTGAGTGGGCGCTGTGCGGCGCGCCCACCTGTTGCGGCCTCGGCGGCGTGCTGGCCAATAATCAGACGAACGATCAAAGTGCCGGACCTTCTGCAGCATGTACAACACGACCTTCCAATTGCTCTTGCTTTCTGGCACCAGGCGAAGATTGTCATTGTTGATCAGTATACAGATATTATCTTTCGAAAATGGACAAAACGATAATGGACGAATGGACTAAACGAAATATTTATTCCGCTTATCGTACAAAGACAAGAAAACTCTAAGCATTGGCTCATCTATCTCATTGCCCGTGGTGGTGGTCAGCTTGTAAGTCTGTAAGATTCAGGTTGAGGTCGGCGCGCTGCGGTCACACGTCCGCAATGTTCATAAGAGTACCTACATAGCAACAGTACACTCGGCTCATGTACTGGAACTCTCGTGAATAGGATACCGAATCTCCTAAGCTTTTGGAACAATTCTAACACTTCACAAAAATAACGGCTAAAATCAAAGCAAAGTGGGAAGGATTTTTACGAAAATCTTTGTACATTCATTTATGTTTTTAAGGCGAAGAAAGGGCAAAGTGAAGGATAAGCGAAGACCCTTCGTTTCCAGGTACATAATGCGGGACTTCCGGTTCAAAGAATTCTGTAACCTCCGATAACGGACGATTTAAATATCACTGAGAGCCAGCAGGTAATGGCCCAGCAACTCAGCGGTGTTACCGAGAAATACTGTATCTTACGTCATTCCCAAAAAAACTGTTCAAATTATTGTTCAGTTAATTGTCATAACATTTCTGATCCTCCCCAATTGCAAAGAAGTCCAATATTTACAAATACATATAGCATGGAACTGCCTTTCCTGTAATGACTTTGTGTTAAGTATATGTATAACTCGTGTGATTGTTGTGTCTGTGGATGTCGCCAGTTTAGTGTCCGACCACCGGGGACATTATCTACATACTCCTATCGTTTTATTTGTTAGGGTCTTTGAGGATGATATTTCTACAGCTTTTAATGTTATCAACCTGTTCCTGAATCGCTATTTTGGATATTTTTCAGTTTCATTAATCAGAAAATAGTTCGTCTACTTGAGGTTGTTCCAAACAATGTGTTTTTATTGTATGGTAACTATTGCAATTAATTATTTTTATTATTAAACCGTTGCGTTACTATCATCAAATTTTCAATGTCCATGGTATTATGACATAAAGTTGTTAACTTGTGTAGACACTAGTAAGATTTACTGTAAAAAAAAAAATTATTACAATAATATTAGGAGCCTAAGATACAAAAAGAGACGAAGCTAGAATATCCAGAAATTCATTGTAATTTTGAACGAGACCCGTCATGATCATGGAATTGGGACCCATTGTTATTCTACTTAATAGTTCCGTTCATTTCTGTACAGACATTTAGAACTAAGCAAAGGCGAAGGACAAGTCCAAAATCGCATGGCACAAAGGAGTCATCCAACAAGAGGGCTTATTGCGTTTCACTAAGAAGCATTGTCGGATGCTGGGGTCCGCCACTGAGAGTATTGTGTAAGCTTAGATAAGGCAGTGCTGATTACTTTGTCAGCTTTGAAGTCAGAGCCTCAGACACGGCTGGTTGCGCACCAATTAAGTCAATCCTAGTATTGTCAGTATTTACTGTTACTATTAGTTTCTAACTAGATTCAATCTAGGATCTCAAAGAAGTGGCAGAAGTTATTGAAACAGAACAACAGAAGATATGTATATGAATACTGCAACTAAAGGTGACAGAAATAGATAGACAGCAGTATCGTTGGAAGCAGTATATATTCTACACGTTCTGAATGGCAGTGAAACGCTGCGTCATGAGCGGCGTTCGTCGCTGCAGGTATTTTGTTTAGCCTATTGATGCATCGTTTTATGGGGACATTCCGCGTCAGCGGGATATGGAAAATAATGTGGTAGCTGTGGAAAAAAGAAGGCTATGTATGGATAATTAAGTATTATTTAAATACTTAAGAGCTTATCTCAGTTCACTGCTAGACTTAGGCCTGCGTTAATAAGCACCCCCGTGTCTAGCTGACGGCACATACTTATATCAATGCTGACTGCCCATCCACCACAGTTAACCGGGCTCTATTCTCTGAGCTACCGACTGCCACCTTGGAGCCGCGAGTGTCTGTACACCTGCGTGTGGTTGAGGTTATTGCCGTCCGAACACCACTGTAATCTTTCCAAACCTGCCTTTGTTACTTTATATATCATCTACTGGACTATTAGTAAATTTTGCATTGTCGTATATGAAACATAATGGGCGAAGTTATGCGTACTGGTTGCTATTATATTATACTACAATTTTAAACACTTATTAAAATGTCCTTAACTGATAAGCTTTGTTCTGTTAATTAGGTATACGTATTGTTATTCCGTGTGAAGTCGGTGAGTGTTATTTCGTTCGGCGGCCAGAAACGTTCCAAGAACTTGCGGGCATCGAGACACTTGTCCGATAAAACTATTAGTAATACAAGTTTTCTTGCTGCGCAATATCTTCACACAGTACATATAAAAGAATCAGATCGCGAGCAATAAAATGGCAGGCGATTTATAGTTTATAAAAACATTCAAGTATCTTTAGTTTATCAGAGTAACCCCACTTTAAATAGCGCAGAAGAAATGAGCAATCGCGCAAGTTTCTCGCTGCGAGATGTTTATTGAAATAATCCTGCAGTGTTCATAAAATAACAAAATGACTAATTATGACACATCCGCCTAAGTTTTAACGAAATACAAAAAAAATCTCCGAAGAGGTAGGTAGGGAAGTGAAGTACATTCCCATATTTCAGGAGTTATGTTTATGTTCCATCATGGAGTAGCCGGTGAGCGTATTTGCCTTACATCAGTCATAGATCTGGGCTTCGAGTCACTATTACAAATTTCAAGATAAAAAACACAATAGAATCCGACCAGAGGATCGAATCCAAAAGTAACTAAGCTTTGTAAAGAGAGTTGAGAAGACAATAACGGATTTTAAATGACTACAATCGCTGAGGCTCTGCCGCCGGCGATATCGCGCGCCGCGCGCGGCTCGTGGGGTGACGGCGCTGCGAGCAGGCACTTGTTGATGAGAGTGTCGTGCTCTGTGTACAGCTATATATGTACATATATGAAATCAATAAATATGTAGATGTTTTTCACGCAACAGAGCTTTTCCAGGTCACGAAAAACCAGCTTTTACCGTCCTCCCTACTATCAGCCGCTCCAAAACAGTGAACGTCTCAGGTCTTATAACGATACAAGACACAAGAAGATAACTGCGGTTAGGAACCTACCTTTGCATTTTGTACGTTCAGTTCAGTCCAACCACGATTTGAGCTTTCATATATCACACAGCCTTAAATTTTCTTGTTAACCAATATTAAAATGTAACTTTCTAAACCTCCCGGGCACCGTCAGCGGCGGCGTTGTGTTCATGAACGCGTGTGAACAATTCTGTAGACATAACAATCTATTGACGGCGGTCCAATTCTGAAACGTTGACAATCAGTCAGTTCAAATAAATCGTTTATTTCAATTGGATCCAGTAAACATTGATTTCCGACGTTGCGGAGTTAAATTCAATTATCGTTTCGTAAACATGACGTACAAATAACAACTCGTAAGTAATAAGTTAGTAAAAATAATTGTTTCGTCAACAAAGTACAAGCGTAGGAGAGAGATTTCCGAGATTTAATCAGTAGTTTCTATAGAATCATGACATATGCCTAACGTGAGCAGGGGGGCAGAGGCCGCCCCGCTGCGAGCCGGCTCCACACGTGCGGCCCCAGTTTGACAATCCACATGATCATTTTGCCATTGTAATTCCTTGTTTTCAAATAATTAATAAATTTAATTATATTGATTACAATTATGTTTTTTAAGTCCTCTAGCTGTCGTTACTGTATTTTTTTGATGCCAAAGTGTACAACATTATAGCACTTTTAATGTCTTTGTCCCGATGTCCTCACCTATCATAATGATCTGCTAAAGAATCTGCTGCCTAACGATTGTGTAGAGACGGAATCGACAGGAAAAGAATGTACATATGACCGTGTGTCTATTGACCGAGGTCATCGTGCACCCAACAAACAAGCAAACAATCAGTCAGTTGTGTGGTTTCTGGTACAAAATTCGCAGATGTAGACCTTTTTTTCTCTCGAGTCGAGTTAATCTTCTCTCAGAATGAGAGAGTTAAGAGCATAGTCTACCACGCTGGCCAAGGGCGGGCTGGCAAGCCTCTCGCCTTAGAGATTTTTATTCTAAATTTAAAGATGTGCAGGATGTCTCCCGATGTTATCCGTTGTCTTTTAACAAGTGATATTTAGTCTTAAAACGCAAATTTGTAATAAGGAAAACGCCATGAATTTGAACCCAGAATCCCCGGAGTGAGAGGCAGAATTCTAAGGTACTAGGCTGTCACTGGTTACCTGTGGTTAGATGTCGTTATGGGTTATTATTAAATAAAAGCATTGTTTAGTGTTTAACAGTGAACTCGGACGTCGCTGCGCGCACGCGGTGCTCGGCGAGAACATGAGACTGGCGATGTCGACGCTTTACGCTTGCGCTATTACTGAAGGAACTTTAGATTTTTATTCAAAGCCAATGAAAAGCCTGTAGTCCTGTTTTTCCGCGCGTCGCTTGCTGAGCGGAGCCGGCGCTCGGAATGTGTTATTTATTAGCGTCACGTTGCCTGATCAATGGACGCACGCACTCCGGCTGCGCGGCGCCTTCTCGAGTGTTCCCGACGAGCAGATCTGTTCGAAGGTTTCTTGTTTTATATTACAATCGTTTTGTGCAAGAAGAAATCAGTGTCAAGTCTTTCTTAATTGTGGTTATGCGGTTTCGCATGGATATTTCGAGATGGGCCAATTGGGCCATCCCGAAAAATGTACATCAGTTAACCCGCTACATAAATGATCTTATGTATTACTCACGAAACATTTAATAATGAAATACATAATATTTACTATATTACAATATAATCTATACATGAAATTATTCTCGCTACAAGCGGTGTGTGCGATGTACACTTAAATTGACGTGTTTGGAAATGCGTGGTAGTTTCTTGATTGCATTCGGCTCTTAATCACTTTAATGTGCATGGATGTGCATTTATGTGCATGGGAATTTATGTGTAAAAAGAAATTCATATTTTAAATCACCAGACAACAAGATGGTTAATCATGGAAGAAATCAGAAAACTGGAATAGCATTCCGGAAAACTAAAAATATTGGGAAGCTGTGAAAACGCGTTTCACATAACCCAACGTGGTGGACAGGATGGGGGATGTATGCTAGTGTTGATTGTGTTGTGTCGGTTTAGGCAACCTGCGACAGTCATACCTGACAGCCATGGTGACTCGGGTAGCACGGAATTGATAGAGTTGACAAGAAGTGTAATATTTTTGTTCCGCTCAAAAGAAATCATGCGAAGGTTTACGCGGCGTCAAGTCCGGCAACACGTCACTAGTAGCGCCGCGTGACGCTGGGCGCGGCGCGTAGAGAGAGAGCGAGTACCTATCAATCGCTGCAACGTTATACTTCGTTATGTTCATGACAGTTCCGAACATATGTTCTGTTTTTGAATTAAGTTAATCCGGTTTGAGCGAAGGCGCCGTGAAATAGGATGTGTTTGCAGCGGAATCGTTTTCAATTTAGTAGCAGTGCGGCTCAGCGGAGCGCGCTATCGGCCGGCGACACGCCGCCAGCCAACCTCATTTAACGTGAACTTCAATTGAAAATATTACATAACACCAAAATAAAGCCCCAATTATTTAAAAGTTTTCAGTACATTTTTGACATTGCTGTTCATTAATTAAGATACATATAATACACCTATGTACGGTAACTAATAGTTATCTTATAATTACCACTCATGTGCTAAGGACGTATCGGTGCAATTCTGGGCGTGTCTCTCGAGGTGTACGAGTAGGTGCTTAAGCAACGTCCGATACTGCGACATGTGCCTCTACCTCACCTGCTATAACACGGTACTATTCGTCGAATTGGGGTCAATTTAATGAGAATATTCCACAGGAATATTGAGTAGTAGATGTTGTAGAGGTGTGTCTGAATAGAATAATAATTAATGTATCAGAAAACTTCAAATAGTTTCGTTCATCGTAAAGTATATACAAGCGCGTTATATATGGCGTGTACATTCATATTATTGTAGTTTTCCTTCATGAATCAGTTTTAAGCACTCCTCAAGTATTAGGAGGTAGGGAATAAAAGATTAGGGGAAAATTAGGAGGTAGGGAATAAGAGATTAGGGGAAAAATCCAGGCTTTCCGCATATTGTTACTCCTAATAGCTGCAGAACTTTCTGTGGTACGTTTTCTCGGTCACCCGTACTGCAAAATAAAAAGCACAGACCTTTGACAAAGGAATTGAAAGGATTTTAACGTTCATTGCATTTAATATTATAACTAGGATATATAATCTATTTTCTATGAGGAAGGTAACAAGACGGGGAGCCGCGGGAGCCGAAGGTCATTACGCCGCCGTGAGCGGCGCGGCGCAGATAGCGATCCCATTACGACATGACTGCGATAGCCCCCGCCATGGCTCTGTCGAAGGAGATGGAGATTTAGGGACGGAGATAAGCACCACATTAACTGATCTTCCCTTATTTACTTATTTTGTTACGTTCCAATGACAAATACTTTTGGATAATAATTTAAATTAGCAGTAAGTTGCTTAATATGATAGACACATGCCTCCTCTCGGAATGAGAAGGGTTAAGGCCACACTGGTCGAAAGCAGGATCGCAGGCTTCACAAGCACCTCCTGCTACTGGAAGTTGGAAATTGACAGACATATTTAATGATTAGTGCTTGTTGCCAGTGTTTGTCAAAGACATAATTTACTCCTTTTCGTTACTAATATGCGACCGAATTTAGTACAAGGTTCACTGAAGTCAGACATGTTTAGCGAAACAGAAATCATCCTCATACATCTCAATCACCACGGCATTTGACGCCTTATTGTGGGCGTGTTGTCTGGCTCAGTTAAGAAGGTTACCGATACGTTTTATCCTTATGTTTATAAGAGAAAATCTACCATTTTCACTTTGCTTATGGACTCTATGCTTGTCCGGAGAATAGTAAAGGAAAATTAATTGACTATCCGTCTATAGCAGGCGGCAATATTTCAACGTAATCTGATATTTCAACCCTCCCATTAATCACTTTTTATTAATTTCGATTAATTTCGTGTAATTCAATCGTGAATTAAAAAGGGCTCTATTTGAACGTCTTACGCAGTCTCTGTTTTATAACCAAATTGTACGTACGCCTGAATAGCTGAACGTGCCCTATATGCATATGTAAGAGAATTGTAAATAATAGAAAATATAATGTGTTAGCGTCAATTTGCTTAAAGGAATCTCAATTGTATTTTAGACATAATATATTTTCTACTTTTTCTGTAAATGATTTTGATAGTCGATGCAGATATTTAAAAACATGCAATTAATTTATTTTAAGCAATGAAAAATTTATATAAATCCAAAAAGAAACACGTGACTCTTTGCGCGCCATGGCACCTTGTCATATTTGTGACGTCACAATTTTGAAGCATTTTCATGATTGTTCTATTAGCGCTTTGTCTAATGACTCACAATATATGAAATATAGTGAAACAAATAACTCTTAAAAATACTATTATTTAGTAGTGTAGATACGACAAAGATTTTATAAAATTTAATTTTAATAATGAATATAATCTGCTGAGCTCCCGTGAACGAGTAATCGGACGGCGTTTTAACATCGTCCTGGAATTCCACTTCGAGCCATTCTGTGTCCGTTCCAATAAACTGTTTGACGCTGTTCGTTCCAATTCCACCCTCCTCGTCTCATCGATGTAATTGTAAGTATTGATTGAATCACCTTATACATTGAGGCAGCGAACGATGTGTTCTTGGAAGCGTGCTACATTAGAGGAAAGATGCCGCTTGTTTCAGAGTGAATTCTCATCAGTCTCTGGCGAGCGGCTCGCTGCGAGCGTTTCCTTGGATTGTTAGCATCAGATCCCTCCTGTCGCCGCATGTAGGTATCTACTTGTTGTTATACTATGTCATTTTAACCTCCATTATTATAGTAAACTTCTAGCCAATAGTAACTATTGGCGACTGGCGACGTAGCTGCGGCACTGTCTAAGGTTTTGGCGCTCTACGTCACTGTTAGTAATAACTTCATAATCAGCGGTCGTTTATATGACATTTACACTACTAAAGCTTTTACTGTACAAATTAAAAGGTTGAAGTGACTGCAACGCCAGTTGGATTTTTCATTGTAAGGTGTTTCATTAATCGACTGCCTCGCTGGTCGAATGGTTGCAAGCGCGACTGCTGATCGAGAGGTTGGGTAGTATTGGGTTTTTTTAACGTGAAATTCCTAGATGGATTTGTACCCAATGTAAGGCAATAGTGTGACCTCTCATTCTATAGTGAGACGTAAACGGAAATGGTGTAACGTGGTAATATACTACACATCTGTGCGTGGCTCTTCGGGGAAATACAGAGTAGTTAGTAAAAGTTTGCCATCGAATGGAACCAGCGCTTGCCGGCTAACGCCTCATCGCAGGAACTGGCAAGTTGTAGATACCCGTAGTTCTTTCAGTTCGTTAAATAGCGGCCGCCGCGCTAACGAACGTTTTGCTCTCCACATGTACATGAAGAGACCGACAAATTTTTTGCTAAGCATAGTATGACGATTTAGCTTTACATGACAGTTGTAATTCCCAGAAGCTCGTTCGGTGCTAACTAACACCTACCCGTTTCTACTAATCATTACAGCCCGTCAGCAATTGCATCTAATATCTTATAGGAAGGCAGATTCGCATAAGTAGATACTCCCTACTGGCAGTGTATAAGCATAAAAGAATTTATTTGAAGACGAGGGCACATTAGAGCCGCCTGAGACAAAGTGGCGCGCAGTGGAGCGGACATAACGAGCCGCTCAGTGCAGCGGTGGGCAGCCGCCTGAAAGACCGCGGCTGACGGCCAGGAGGCGGCTTGGCGGACACGTCTGTGCATACATGCAATATGTCAGTCATTTATTTCTCTATTACATAGAACTTAAACATAATTGGTGAAACGTGGTGGTGTACGTACTACACTCCGCTGTCTACCCCTTGGCGGATAACATTTCACGTTTATTCATTTCAATTGAATGTTGTGTTTTAAGTAATATTTCAAAATAAAAACAAAGCGCTAAACGAAGCTCGTCAACATTCTTTGTGTTTGGTAGACGGCGAGCGGCAGCTACCAGAGACCGGTTGGCCTAATGTGGCTTCCGATATTTTTGAAATAAAAACTAAAAATAAATTTATGATGTTAGTAAGAAGTTCTATAAAGTAAGTCTAAGGTTTTTCAGGGGTAACAATTCTATTACTTCTTTGACACGTTATTGACAATAGAATATAATAAGCTGTCGAAACACTAAGAAAATACTTAATATAAATTTATTAAACGAAAAGTATAAAATGTTATGAAGACAGGCAAGCACGGTGGTCACTACATTTTTAACAGCTTATTACATTTTTAACAACTGATTAGTGAAAATTATTATTAACCACTCAAAATGAAATGTCCTCGAAGAGTTGAGTTATTGGTTTAAAAGCCAATATAAACGTAAAGAGTAAAAAAATGCCTCCTTAAAAGCGATAGAGATATCTTTTTGTTAGCAATAAGACCGTTACCGATAACCTCCTTTTTTTTTCTATTTTATCTCCTGGACCTTTTGTTATAGCATAAGTTTTCTTTGAAACGAGAAATATACTTGAAGAAAAAATAATTTACCAAACATTGGTGTATAAATTGATTTGCTTTCTTCACTTCCGAAGATTACTACATATTTTTTGTGCTAAAGCAACTTGACGATGTTATTTGATTTTATTGAACTCATTGCAACCCCGTTTCGAAAGTGTTTTTCTATATACCTACAACTGTAACATTTTTCTCGATCTCCTTCAAGTTCTTTTATCGTACAGCAACGCACCTTTTAGAATCGAACTTTTGCTAGGACCAAGGCATTCTTTAAACTACGGTTTTCTTCCGAGGCAATGTTCTTGAGTGAAGTTGAACTCTGAAGCCGTTCAATGCATTCAGCAACTCGACCTTTCGAATCTTTAAACTGCAGCCAGTTGCTAGAAAGATGCACGCGGTGATACTGAAGGGCTACAGATTCTCTACGACGATAAGTGACTCGCGTCCAAACGCGCAGTGGTTTCATTCTGGCTTCGATAAGGACCTACTTTGGCTTATCGTATGACATATCAACTCATTGCGGTGGTGTAAATGGTTCGATTAAAACACTTTACAATGGCTCAAGTGATATAAATACAATTGTTCAAGTGCACTTTGGTCTTCCTCGGGACCTGCATCCATCAATATTTCTTTTATATATCTGCTTTGTCATTTATATCGATTCTTCCTCCATTTACGGACCATCGAAGCATGCAGGTTGTCATTTTTACATCAATACTCTTTTTCAAATTCACCATGTTTTTATATTTAATACTATTAAACCGCATATTCGGCGTAATATTATTCAGAGTAGCGACGTTCCAGTGCGCGCGGAGTTGTGCCGTAGGTACCCAACGCTTCGTTCCTAATGGGATAGCATTAATGGAACGTTGGCTGAGCTGCGTGACAGAGAGATCAGGGAATGTCCGCACTTACTATTAGCACACTACTGTCGCAGCCACAACTTGGTGCAGCACTAAATCGTCTACTACTAACGTCGCAGAATGGGTATTGAAGGCAGAATAAATGCGATCTGTAATAATAAACAGATTTACCACTCGATGCTTTTTGCGTAGTCCCATATGAAACCTGGCGTGACACGTTAATAGTAAAAAAAGCGTAACATCCGGCCTGTAGTCCCCGAAATAGTAAGTAGGGAGTGTAGTACACTCGCACATTATTTCAAAAGATAATTTTATGTCCCACAATGGAATAGATGGTAAACCTATGATAATAGTAGTAATAAATTATTTATAATCGTTTGTTCATTAACTGTTCCTAAAATAACGCATACCAATGCGGTGTATAAGGTATATAGATAGGGCGTAGTTTATAGAATTGGGCGGCCTGCAGCATCATTGGTTCCGTTTGCCCCCGACACTGAGGACCAGTGCCCCGACCAGGCCCGCTAAGCCGCCCGCTGCGCGCCTCGAATATAGAATGACCAATAAAAGTTCATTTAAGTTGTCAAGTCATATTTGAATTTAAAGCGAGTTTCCCCGAGTTACAACAATGTTTTTTCTAGTGAGATTAACGAGATATGCGACCGTCTCTGCGACTGCACGAATCTGCGTAATTTATCTCAGGTTCCAATGAAGACGCGTGCCTCCCCCCGCCCATCTCGATGACACTTTAATCTGTTTTAATCAAAGTTCTCAGTTTATTACTCGCGAAGCTGCTTGTGACGTCTTTATTGCTTTAAATATGACTCACTCTCTTATTTCATTAACTGAGTTCACACTAACTTTAAGAAAATATTAAAACTAAACTAAACTGATATTGGCCCAAGGAAATTGAGTAGAAATCAACTCTTACCTTAAAGAAGAGTTTGTGCTGACCGGCAGCGACCCATCCTCTTCTTGAGGGGATCTTTGCAGTACACTCCACAGGTCTTCAGGTTTTTACAATTTGGTCACGAACAGTTTACTTTGGACGAAATGTTATAAATACAACATTGACGCGGATAACTAAATTCGAAAATTTATTAAAATTAGGCAGTGTTCCGCGCACCCAAGCGACTGCCACATTATCTGAATCGCTTATTTATCGACCTACAGTTGGTACAGATTATATGCAATTTATTTGCACTGCGAACATGGGACTAGGCTATGAAAAATTGACGTCAAAGTACAGAACCGAGTTGTTCGTAGAGGATGCTTTAGAGTATGTGTAATATACGGACGGAATAATTACCGTACAACAGTTTCATAAAGGGTAAATTCTAAACAATACCCTTTCTAGAGCGATAAAGACGTCAAAAGATAAGGTTGTCTCGTAGGAAACATCAAAATTGGGAAGCGAATCAGCGACCGAGTTTCAAGCTGCTTCTAAAAGATAATGTTATAAATAGTGTTTACATCGCTCGGTGGCGGAGCGGCCGAGTCGCGTAGGTCCCAAGGCGCGCGGTCTGGTAACTATATGACCATAATTTCTCTTCGTGCCAGAACACAGCCCTTTGAGGTTTTATACGAAAAGATATTTAGAACGTGAAAACGGGGAAGCGTGCGCAATATAAATACATATCACTTTTTGCGCCTTAAGGGAATACCGGGGCCCGGCCGCTTAATATGGATAATAAATTTAATCCAGCATAGTTATGTAGTTTTAGGCGTTAGCGATAATTTCTACTTTCTCGTATTCAGTGCGCCCCTCGATAGCGGGATTACCGTCTAATACTTAATCACAATGCCTTTGACATTACCGTTATATTATTCTGCCGCGATTCTTTTGGATATTTACAGATCAAGAAGTAAGAAATTATACGACAGCGGTTATATTAAGACGTACACTTCATTAATTGGTAATGTGGAAAACTATAAGTAGTTATACAATATTTTCACCCTAGGGTTAATTTATAGGTTGTAACATATCTTAATTGCCTATACGGAAAGTGCGGGAGGGGGCTGCATTCGTTTCGGAAGCCAAACAATAAAATAGAGTGCAACGTTGTCAATCAGGAAATAAAAAAATCAGATTTATTTTATGAGGCGTGGTAATGGCGCTATAAACCGCTCAAGCAATATGAACCACGTAATAAATCATTTATGTGAATGTCGCCCTTGTATCTTTCCCCCCAAAATTATTGGTACTATTCTGTAATCACGCTTGTCCCCTTACGGGATAGGCATATGAGACTTTTAAGGAATGAGGTACTCTCTCCCGCAAATATACTCCACGTGTATCAAATATGTATACCTACTCATTTTTCTAATGTCTCAAAGGAGTAGCAATCTACCTTGAACAGGACTGCAGGCATGGGACTCATGGCAACATTAGTCCAGCCAGTATTTTAGTATAAGTGCAACTACGAGTAACAACACGAAGGTGCTTGTTCTATTGGAGGCTGGTGGCAGATGCGCCGGCTCTAGAATACTTATACCTACATGACAACCCACACCTTGCCAACGGAAACAAAAATAGTTTTAATAAATATATTTGTTTATCTGCTTTTTTGCCTGTTAAAATAAATGTAACATCGCGTCTGCATCTCCTCAAAGCAGAAGCAGAGGAGTGCAGTAAATATCCACGTTTCACTAGTTACGTTTACGTCCCACTTAGATTTAGTAAGGTTTCCACCGAAAAGTAATACATACATACATAGTAAAAGTTCAAATCATTGTGGATTCGGCATTAATTAAGACATTACATAAATTTTAAAAGTTGTGTTTATATTCCATCATGTTTTACAGCCAGCGTGATTCTTGTGCCCGTAGTGTACATTATGAATTAAATATTACTCACTCTTAAAAGAAATATACATTTCTTTGTAGAATGACTGTGCGGAGGGTACCTAGAGTGCATTGCGGGCCAGATATTGTCTTCACAGATATTGTCTATGTAGTTACAGGAAGTTGTTGCCTTTGAAGAAAATATTAAGTGCTTTTTTGATCTTTTCAAAGTTTGAGATATCCGAAAGCTTTATTAACGCAAACGGGGCAGTATATTAATCATGAATCAAAATAGCACTCAATATTCGGTTCTCAACTAATTCCAACATATTACCCGAGCTCAGTAAGGTTACTGTGTTGTGTTCTTATTTTTTCCATAGGTCGCTACACTTGGCCGAACCTCGTCGCGCCTCTATTATTGGAAACTAATCTGAATCGCAATGTTTGCGACCCGAGCGACGCCGCTCTCGTCAGCGCTTTTGTTTGTTACAAGTTTTATACAGCTGTAATAACTACAGGTTCTTTCAGCGTCCTATTAAGTAAGCGCCGTAACGAACCAGCGGGCAATAGGATGCTCGCGGTCGGGCTGCTCCTATTTTATGCGCTTCACAATCTCACAGTCTCACACTGCCTCGTTGGTCGATTGGTTGCAAGTGCGACTGCCGATCGGGAAGTCCTGGGTTCAAATCCCGGGTCGGGTGCTATTGGATTTTTCTAATTTACAATTTCTAGTAGTGACTCGGAGTCTGAATTGTGCCCGGTGTATGGCAATAGGCCACCACCTATTCCATTGGACGTAAACGTAACTGATGAAACGTCGGAGTGTATCATAGCCCTCTGCCCCCCTTCAGGGATTACGGGGGTGGTAACACTTTTTTTATATTTTTGTTATTCTTATAAAATTCATGTTAATATATTATAATTAATGTTCAAGGTTAGCGGCTTCTGATTAAAAATTTCAAATTAATACGAGAATATTTTCTCTGCCAGTCTCTTGTATTCAAAAGGCATTCTAAGAATTTAACGTAGGGAGAGGAGTGTGGTCGCCGCACGCGGGAATGCGAAAGGCAAAAATTACCATTTATGTCATGTCAAGGATTCGTTGGGTCTCTTTTATGTCAAGAGTCTCGTTTAGGTTCCAGAGAACTCTACATAAATATACAAATATAATATAAATAGACATCTGTATCTATTCTATCGTGTAGTCTCCGGCAATAAGGTCTACGATGGTTAAAGAGCGGGAATAGCAATGTTTCAGGAGTTGGCATATGCAAGTTGACTGCTGAGTTTAATGAAATTAAACTGTCGTCTTGTACCTACCGCTTTTAAGTGTGACAAGCGAAAACTACATTTCGCGGTACTGAGGGGTAGTAATGACTTCGTAATTGAGCTTCAACTTGGAATTGGATAAACATTTCTGCATTCATTATGTGTTTATTATATTGCTATCATGATTTTGTCATTTAGCAATAGATGAGTTTGCAATATAGATATGTATGAACCGTGTCAGTGAACACAATGAATAAAATAGTGGGCGTGAACTAAATTACAATCTCATTGCAATAATGAGAAAGAAATCTCTCGAGGACGATGTAGCGTATAATACTATAAGACAAAACTGCATCGGAATATCGAACCATAAAACATGATAAACCATATATATACATATGTAGTACCTAACTAGAATTCATTCTCCATTGAAAGTGATTTTGTATATTTTGCGACGTTTCGACGCGCGCTGGAGTTGACGATGCTGAAGGAAAGGTCAAGATAAAGTGAATTTAAATCCCCAACGTACATCGCGAAGAGAACAGTATTCAAACATAAGATTTTATGGTAAAAATTATATTTATTTGATCTCTATTGATCTTAAACAACTTTTATTACAAAGGCCATCGCAAAGACAGTATAACAAAGTCTTCAGAAGGTGCGCTTCAAGCGCCGTAATTGCGTATAATCAGTTTACTCGACTATTTTCATTCAATGAAACTAAAGTTTAAATGGATTGTAATATAACTTGAAAATTGTCCTCAGTCCCTTTTGCGAATTACTTAATACGGATATTTAAGTACCTAAACAGTTGTACGTGTAATCGTTTTGGTATTTTCCATGAAAACAGCCAAAAAACTAACACTCACCTCACTAACGAATGATGCAAAACAGCGATATTATTTAGTAATAGGTGCCGGCAGGAGGGCTCGGAGCGGTACAGTTGGCAT
The DNA here is from genome assembly GCA_018244795.1 of Parelbella ahira ahira. NCBI lineage: Eukaryota > Metazoa > Arthropoda > Insecta > Lepidoptera > Hesperiidae > Parelbella > Parelbella ahira. The sequence continues at coordinate 24,187 of DWME01000772.1, forward strand.
TTTATTAACCTCGACCATGTTTCCCAATTCGGCTGTTTAGAAATGGGCATAAATACTAATTTAATCAGGTCCTTTTTCCGAGCCCGCTGCTACTCTATATACATACTTATATTATTTGTTTGTATGTATCTGAGAAACGCTGGTACAATCCCGTGTCTCGTAATATGTGTTGTTGTTGATTGTTTCCGCCCGTTTCTGTGCCACGTAATGAACACCGTGCGGTGACACGAGGTCGGCTGATACCTAACTATACAGCGCCCGTTCTGTGATGATCACGTCGCTGACGAACTTTGTTTACAAATACACGTACCTATTATTTTATTTATAATTATACACATTCTGTTTATACACAGTTTAATCATAAAAATATTTGTCCTGGAAGAGGATGGAATTCACAAACTTGGCCATAGCGTTCAGGGTCCCGAATGACTATAGCAACAAGCAAGGTAAGAGTAGTAGCTAGTGCACTAGACTAGTAGCTGGTGGGACGTGATATAGTATGGCACGAGACTTGCAAATTGTTTAGTTACTGTGACTACCGCTATGCGAGTATCACCACCACACGAGTCATCACCACCACCGTCGCGCTACATTTTGCTAACTTTTCTTTCCAAAAAGTAGAATTCAGGTAAAATCAATTCAGAAAATGTTGACCTAATTTGATATAAGAAATAACGTAGTATTTAATTAACCTATTAATTAGTGACGGCTCATCGCTACTGTTTTATAACAAAACATGATATAATGTATTCTTAAGACACGAATATATTATAAGCTATGCTTATTCAAGGGGGTGAAGCGTCTCGCCGACCTCCCTCCGGAAAATGTCGCGACATACGCGACGTGGGATGTTTTAATCGGGTTTGTACCACCCTTATTATCGGTCGTTGACATCATTTCATTTCATCTGCTTAGTATCAGTAAAGTCTAACCGTTACCCACAATTGGGGAAAAATATCTGTGACGCGAGCGATCTTTACCCGTCACGTGTTATACCTACTGTGTGCCGCACATGGACCCCGGCGGCCGCCGCTACAAGTGGTCTCACACTCTCTGAACTTGGTAATTTCCTGCTGCTATGGGTCGTGCGCGCCACGTGTGGCCACACCTCGTGCTGACTACTAGGGAGCACGTGATCCTAAGCAAACAGTTAAACTGAACCAGCCGCTCGTCAAATATTTGCTCCCGAGCAGTGCACACAAACACGCCAGTACGGCAACGCGTGTTCTCGTCACTGTCGGTCTTTACATGGGTTAATTTTCCGTAGTTTCATTTGAGGAAGTGTGAAAACTTGGAAACTTCAGTTCGTGCGCTACTTAGCTTTGTGGTTACTATTGTGTATGAACATCTAAGTACTTGTTTCAAGGAGGCACAAAACTTCAGTTCGAATCTACTGAGAAGCGAATTTTAGGATCCCACGGGACGAAAGTGCAAGTAAAGCTAAACGTTTATTGATTGTACTGAACTATTTGATATGAACAAATAAATGAACGCACAAAATTTAACGCACGATATGTCACGATGAGTTGAAGCCTCTCTGTAAGTCGTACCTCGTAGTGAGCAGTTGGCGCGGAAATAATTGAACCAATATGATTATCATCGTAACCGCAGATACAGCAACGTAGACATCTTAAGAAAATTAATAAAAACATGCCCCTCACTGAATCGTCATGGGGCCGCGCGACAGAACTTTGAGCGCTTAAACACAGATCACATTTTTAATATTAAGAAGTGAACATACAATACTTTTTTTATAGCATTTGTTAGATTTAATATAATTTGCTGGTAGCATTTCAGGGTATTTATAATAAAACGCAAGCGGTACGTAGGTTCTTACACAGCGCAGTCGGCATTCGCAGTCACGCGAGATTCTATCGAGACCGGGCGACCTTCATGGCGCAGGGGCGACATGACACATTAAAAACAATACGTACCTATATTTATAACAATTTCAGAACAAACGTCCCGTTTAAATTTTTTATAATAATTAAAATTGTCACATTGTTCCGGTGCCGCGCAGGAATTATATTGAAATGACACGTAACAAAGTGGTTTATTGTCGGATAAATGTTAGTGTTGCACATGACAGCGGCCAGTGTGTTCTCGTCTACGTTCGGAGAGGACACAAGCACATGTATAGTATGTTATACAGTATAGTATGTTCTACAGTCAGAAAGGGAACTATCTACATTGTTTTTGAGATTAAGTAAATAGATGAAGACGTGTAACGTTCACGCGCCGTTGACTAAAACATCTCTTGCAATTTTAATATATTTGTTTCTGCCACATTTATACTTATCCCTTGAAATTACAAGAAAAATGTAGCAAATATATAAGACAAAAACTTACTGTTTTACAAGCCGAATCATTATCATACTTTGTTTATTTAGCTACTATTTAACGACGAAAGAGTAAAATATTCTTGGGATTCTGCCGTTATAAATTAAATGCACACTATTTTTTTACACATCAATATTGCATTATGAATTACATTACATTTTTATACTTCCACTGTTTGTAACACTTTTTCCTTCTCAATTTTATTTACTATTAATTCAAATTTACCACACCTGTCTATCATGCCTTCCTACCATTTTCGAATAATTTAAAGTGGCTGCCGGTCTGTTTGAATACTGAAATGTTATAGATCTATAATTTTTTAAAGTTAAGTAGGTAACGATATTTTATATTAAAATGAAAATATACCATATATTTATATAAAAATAAATGTGGAACTAGTATGTAGGTAAGCATTTATTAATGAATAAACTATAACAACGCTTGAACGTTATTTCCGTCCTCGACAATTTCCGAGTAACTCTCACTTCACGGCCGAAGAAGTTTTACTTAAATAACTCTTAAGTTACGTGTGAATTTTGTTTGACTTACACCGCCAGCCCTATCTGGTACTTCGAAAGTTAAAGGTTTAACTTTCATGCACTGTTTTTTATATGTATTACAACCAAATCCTTACGTCTCACACAAATCATTTTTAATTCGCTGTAACGATAAGTAACGTACACAAGTACGCCATTTATAAATGTGTTGCGTGTTCTTTAGTAAACGTGAGCAGAACCTGCGAGGGAAGGACTGCTGGCTGATATAATATTACACATTGGCCAGTAGGGTTATTTCAGAGGTACTTACTCAAAATGTTTCGACCCATAATAAAATGCCAACAAATGCTACATTAATTATTAAGAGCTTTTCCACTTTAAAGTTACAATGTTGCTAAGGATTAAAACTAATGAAATTGTTACCAAGTTCCATGCTCTGTCACATCCCCTTTGGAAAGATTTTTTTTATCTAGTTTCTTGAGGCCCATTGTGTAAATTTTATACTTTTAGATTCAGTAGTTTAGACTTGGCAGTGACGAATCAGCCAATCAGATGGCGTTTTTTAAACATACAGTTGAGAGCTGTCGTAGGCCTTAGGTAAGCGCTATCCATGTAGAATCATGGTGTAGACGAGAAGAGCATCAACTTGATGTCGAGTAGTCTGCGGCCCTGTATTACGCTAATAATCTCGGAGCTGTGAGGAAAGGTTCGTCTCTAGAGAGTAGGTACCTACTTTTAATTGGAGAGCAATACTAGCTAATTCAATATTTATACTGATACATTTATTTTTAATAGCTTCATACGTATAGTAGGTACCTGCTTTTAGTACCTTAAGGAAATGTTAGTGCTCTTATTTGTTTTGACTAAATTACTATTGTCAAGGAATTCTGTTCCTGTGTTCCAAATTGTTTATAATTTATATTTTATCGCTTCTTTCCCAAGGTACGCACAATAACAACTGCAATATAAGTGACTCCGCGATAAACAAGATCGTTAACTTAGAACCTCACACTGGTCAAAGCTTTTTTCTACATAACTAGTAGTGCTTGCGGCTTGGTTTGTGTAATTTTTAACAGTCTGTTTACGAAAGTTGTTAAAATACTGTTGTGGAAACTTAAAAAAAAAATTAAAATGTCGCGTACCTACCTACTTACGATGTACTTTAAGTATCAGCTCGCGTATCAACCACTCTTTAACACAATTCCCTCAAACACATTGATAATGAGATTAGGAAAACTAAAATGTAAAAATATACTGACGATAAAATAAAAGGACAGCTTGTTTCAAATCAAACAGTACCTACTAGGTACTTAGCCTAGAATGGCGATGTTAGAAGGTAATAAAGAGAAATAATAATAATGTCTTTAGTTTGATAGTAGTGTACAGGCACTTACAACAAAGGACTAAAATTTGTGAAATAATTACTTAAATAAAAATTATTAATGGTTAAGAGAGGAAGAACAGTTTTATTTCCCAAATAAGACGCTAATATACCTATACCATTTTGGAACATTCTTCTAGGCATCAATTCGATTTTAAACAGCCCTTGCTTATATTTTAATGAGTTTAATCGAGGACCCACATTATTTTCAAATTGTGGACCAGACTATATTACAAAACAGTAAGCAACATGATATCACCCTACCTCTGTGTTAAATGAATCATATTATATACGAAGGACACAAAGTAATACCAATCTATAATAATTGCTGTTTGATTTTCATCTACACTTCAAAACTTGCAACGTTCTTCTTACAAAGCGAACAAATTATTCGCCTGCACACTGAATAGAACCGTTCATTCCAAATTATAAGATTGTTACGCCTTGCGCCATCTGTTAGCGAGTAGCAGTACTACACCAGCTAACGTACGAGCTATTAATTGCTACTTGTTCATCAATATTAATAATAAATCAATACAATAATACACACATCAATAATAATAATAATAACTAAAGTACGGGCCATTTGGTACTTTTTCATCAATATTGTTTTCTTTGTTTCAGATTATTAACAACGTTTGTGCCGTATTATTTCACCCAATTATATAAAAAATATTTAAAATTGATAGGAACGTTCACTTCATATTAAAAACATATAATTTTTTAAAAATATTTAACTTTTTATTAATTTAAAATACATATGTAAATTATCGAAAAGAATTCTTATCTAATACTCACATGTATTAAAATACATAATTAGTGTAAAGTAATTAAAAACTAATACATATGGCAAGAAATTTGCAAGAATTAGTGAACAAATTAGTTTTCATTGTTCAAATAAAAAATTTGATTGTAGATTATTATTTTGGACTTCTTACAAGTCATTATTAACCTATCTACAAGATCTGGAGTTGCTAGTAAGTGCTGGTGAAAACGCCTAAAAACAAGAGCAATATAGATCAATAATGAGAAGTGAAGTTGAAGATGCAGACCAACGTGCAGATCGACGCTAAGACTCTGCGCCATTCGCCCGAACACGGAAAAAGTAAAGGCAGCTACAGGGTCACTGCTGAGGTAAGTTTTGTTATCTAGTATTAACTAAATGATCTACCGAAAAACTGCATCCGTTCGTCGGCAAGTCACACGGTACAAACTGCCAATAGTACTGTATGAGCTCCATCTTGTGGGCAGCAACGCGACTTCACCGATCACCTAAGATAGCCGCACATCGTCGCACCAGCCGTTGGCCAATGAGCACGCGCAATTGAGCGCGCCCAATGGGACGACGCCAAGCACCGGATCTCACCTAACTTCACCTTTTCA
>DWME01000773.1:0-29765 GCA_018244795.1 Parelbella ahira ahira
AGGTTTCCTCACGATGTTTTCCTTCACCGTTAGCAAGTGATATTTAAACTTAAAACACACTTTTATAAAGAGGTGCGCGCCGTGGATTTGAACCCAACACCACCTTGTGAAAGGCTAAATTCTTAACAACTCGGCTATCACTGCCAATGTGACTTATAATTATATAAATATTGATTTTAAAATTGCATGCAAACTATTTTTATATTGGCATTTAATTTATATTTTTAGAATCTGAAGATTGTCAAGCCAGGAGCAACAATTGCATCTTTGCTGGCTGCTGTTTTCCGGGACGAATGTCGCTTAACCGATGTGCAACTAGACGAAAACGGCATCATACAAAGTAAAATTACTCTCTGTATGCCGTTTGACAATGTCAAAATTAAATTGGAACAAGTGAAGTGTAAAGCGTGTGACCTTCCATTAACAAATTTCCTTAATAGTTATTGATAGGTATATAAAAGCCGCAGTCTTGGAATATCTTAGGAACAATTTTGTACCTGTACACTTGTAAGTGTTGTACGAATAGAACCGTGATGCACCATTACTGTATCCTAATTATAAATATTGATAATCTGATAATACAAATGACGCGTATGAACTTTGTCTAGACATGGTCAATGTCGCAAATAAAAAGAAACCGACATCAGATTCCGACTTCAACTATCTTCTAAACGAAAATTGAGTTCTATTTGTCGCGTGCAATATTAAAAATTAGATTAACGATGAGCATTGGAAAGCGTGCATACTTTTATTGACAAATGTAAAGATAAAATAATCTTTATGTTATTATGAACACTAAACATATTTTACGTTCGATTATGTCGTACCATTATATAATTGTATAAATATGTCCATCAAAGCAACGATATTGTTATCTATTTCTGCTACTGATAGATTGAAATTTACAAAATTTCTGAAGCTCTCTTATTACGAATAAAGTTACTCGAACCTACGACAATTAGCACGAATTATAGTCTCACAAATCCGTCTTTATTGGCAATAAATCTGTTACAGATTTGGATCACCCGCTGATGTCTAAAGACATGAGAGATGAAATTTGCAAACCAATATTTTTAAAAGAGAATAGCAAAAAATCACCTCTCTGTTTAACCGCGGCGGACATAGCCGGATCGCGAAAAGCAAAAGTAAACAATTTACAATTCATAAATCAAATAATGAAGCCTCCAACATTTAAATAACAACCTCCTCCAACATTTAATGTAAACATTTTTAAAGAGAGGGAAATAAAACTTAAGTTTTGCCTTGTTTGTGTTAAAACGTCCATTTTCACAAGTAATAAATATCTTATCTAGTTTTAATTGTTAGCTACATAACTTTCCTTGCGTATCTATATAAACGAAAGATATCGAAACCAATGTATTTCATTAATATTTTTACGTGGAAAACACTCGTAAATTACTTACTGCACATGAAATGCGCAGCACAACTAAACCATAGAAATTATGGCACAGAACAGCATTTTCCTTTCCCTAAAAAAATAATTGGAATTTTGTTTTCTCAAAACAGCGCTTACTTATTAATAATTACCGTTCCACTTTTATAATATGTTTTATTTTATATAGGCCTTTGCTTTATTGCACATGCTCTCAGAAGATTTGGCACAAAAAGTGTCTCTAGCCGACGAAGCCTTCAATCTGTACAAGAACATAAAGCTAACTCCACCAGACGAGGTAGCAATTATTTCATACTGATCAAGCAAAAAAATGATAAATGTATTGCTTTTGTTATTTAACTAATTCGTTTATTTTTACAGGCCATACTTGTACTCTGTTCACACTATTTAACGCTTAAACAAAGCGAAACGTGGATGGAGACTAAACGAGAAAGTCCGGGCTTTCTTCCGGAAGATGAAGATATTTTGGAGGAGTTCCTAAAAATAGGAAAGTAGGTATTTTAAAAATGTATGAAAAGCGAAACCTTTTCCTTAAAATTTGCATTGTTTTTCATGAAAATATACAAAAAATTAATAACTTGACGCATTCTTTGCAGAGGTTGGGCAAAAGAAATACAAAAGCAACAAGAAAAAGTCATCGAATTGGCGAAAACAAAGGTAGGTTTAACACAAGAGACATATACAATCATCGCACGGTGTAGATATGACATGTTTCGTTTTATTTTTCGACACTATAATTACTTGACCGCAAACGAAAGGCCTAGATAAGGCAGATAGGGGAATAAAAGAAATTCGAAATCACGCTGTGTGCCACAGGAAATGGAGGAGGAGAACTCTCTATACGCATTCCTCGGGCGCGTCCGGCTGAACGTAGCGCTGGACGCGTTGCGCGAAGTGCGGTGCATATCGCGGTCGGCGGACCGGCGCAGGATGTTGCACGCGTTGCTGCACGACGCCGTCCGCGCGCACCACAGGCGCTCCGCGGCCGCGGGGGCGCGCCGCGGGCCCGTGCTGCGGACCTACGCGCCCCCGCTGGATGATCAGGTAGCTAGACCACCTCGCCGTATGTACTCATTAACTTGTCTCTGATTATTTTATATAGACAATGTCCGATATCTACTTCCGGGGAAGTCGTTAGCTGCTTCTGATATTCGTGTATCATTCTTGTCGAATGTACACCCTTGAGAAGCTTTGGGTAATAGTTAAAACAAGCAAGTAATCGTTTTTTTACGTAAAATGCTACATTGCCGCAATTCATATTCCTAATGCGTAACGGCGTAACTCAGCCCAACTATCGGTTGTATAAGTTTATTGTTCTTACTGAAACATCTGATTTGTATTGAGGGCATTTGTTATTTCCATATCTATATTATACGTATTTCATGTAAGCAACGTAAACTCTATGAAAATGAATACAGCTATTTTCTCATAATGTTGTACAGTGGTCGAGTCTTAAAATCCATGCTTAATAATGTAGCTACAACACGAAACAGACCCAATGAAAAATGTTATAATAAAGTTTCACATTTATTTCCTCATTCCAGAACGTCACCGGTCAGTACGTGAAGATTTTTAGTATCCGTCCCAAAAACAAACAGAAACCAATAAATGTGGAAGTATCTGTATGAGTCACTTTTACTTTTTGGATCGATTTAGTATCACAATGTTTGTACATGTGATAATGTATTATCATGTCCTATTATATTTTCATTAAATATACGTGTTTTCACATCAATATGAATTTTTTTGCCTTTGTCTTATCGTTAAATGTCATAAAAATAATTGTTCCCAAATCTTTATAAATTCCTTAAACTTGGTACAATTTATAGAATTGATGTACTCGTAATTTTAATTTTTTACTTCCTTTTATTTAAGAACATACACCTTACATAAAGAATATATGTACATTAACATTAACGAGTAATATTTGATGAAGTAATTATAATAATTTAAAATAAGTATCGACTGCATCTAGTTATTAATAATTTATCTATGTATGTCTATAAATTGATCGGATTAACTGCCCAAGATAATTCTAGAACCTATTTTTAATAAGCAAGAAAATACGTCCATGTCCTTTTTGCCGTTTTATTGTAATTCTCTCATTTTACTTTATATTTTCTTATACTATATTTCGAAAAAGGTTCTCGTACTAGTGCCAGCCGGAGCTATGTAACATTAATTAAAAAATTAAAGTAGTCTGTAAGAACTGCAGTTGTGAAAGATCGATAAACAATTGATAGCACAATATCATCCGGAGATAACTAGGTTAGTTACTTTATCTTCCGAGCCAATGCGAGTCATCACTTTATAAGGCATTCAAAGTATTGTGTTTGAAACACACCTTCCTGGTGTTAGAAGACAAACAAATGTTGGAACAAAAATACTGACACCATCTTGGAAGTTGACCTAGATTAAAAATCCACAAAGAGAAAAGCGATGAAAACAATTAATATTGTACCTGTAAACAGCGTTTGGGTACAAAACGACTTTCGACTAGGAAAAAAAAACTTCTTTTTAAGTCGGTTACTCATATAATTTATTTGTAAAGGTCTACATTTATGCAATAACATACATATATTTTCAATTTCAAGCTTTATAGTCAGTTGAGACGTAGGTTCTATTCTGTTAAAATAGTAAGAAACAAGGTCCACATTTCTGTAGTACATTGATAGTATACATAGGTACATATTAAGATTTTATTATTATAACAATATATTACGTTCTTTGTTCATATTGCAATAATGTGCTACATCTATTCCAATATAATATCGACTGTCGCATATATCAATATGCAATATAATCGATATGCCGTATACTGGGAAATATATAACATAAATTAAGCAGTTAAGTCCGACCACAGTGACGCGGGAGTGACGTATCATGTACATATATAAATACCTACGAAACACTCTTTGCTTGGCATTTATTCGACAGCTAGGTTAATAAATATAATGTCATAGATATATAAATCAAGCCTCATATCATTATTCGTTTTTTCATTTCAATCAAAATAGTTGCTCTCTGTATAAATAAAGTCTAACAATATATAAGTACTATATCTGTCTACATCACTCAGGTACCGAGTAACAAATAGGATAGCGGCGGAGACGTTTAACTTCACAATTCAAATTCAACCATCCAATATATAACGAACCATCCACGACACGTGGACGATGTTGACGAAACCATACAAATAGCGGTCGTGCACATCCACCCATCACTCCAGTTGATATTGACAATCGTAATACAACAGAAAGGCTGTTTTTTAATAATTTAATTGAGTGCCGAATGAATCGAAGCTACGCCACGTACGAGCAGCCACTACCGGGACGCGGACGACCATTCGGTATTTCCTTTTATCTATTCTATTCTAAATACGTCTACACTTCACAACATCCGTATTTAATATCAAAACCGTTTCTATTCGTCTATTGATTACAGTCAATATAATAATAAAGATTATTATTATTATTATTATATGTAATTTAAAACAGGATAATGTACAGTCAGTGAGATTTTATAGGATTGAAAATTGATCAGTATTTTTTAAAAGATTATTATTAGTCATGAACCTCCGATACGTCGTCCTGACACGAGCTACACGGATACGCCCCTACGGCTTGAAGTAACTGATTTCTAATCAGCAAGTGTGTGTCTAATTTATATATGGCCGCAGAATCATTCGCATCGCGAACGACGCGTCCCCTTGAAACCTTATATAGATCGGGGTTTATTCATAAGTTAATTATATTGTATATAAAGTTCAAAGACAGTATACAAAGTTGAAACATCAACACGCCTCTGGGCGTTTCATTCGGCGAAGCCAAAACATCCGCCGTCCGTTGTCTATGAATATAAAAATATTTTAAAAATTAAATCTCTACTTTCCATCAATGAACTTGAGCCGAGACGACTGGCTGTGAAAAAATGACTAGCAACGTACCTGAATAATATCTCGTACAATCTTTGTTCATTGACACAATCGATAACAGTCAACGTTAACTTTATTACGACATTTCACTGAACAATATACGTACGCGACTTAATATACCTTTAGTGAGCGTAAAATAATTAAATACGACGATAAAATCAGTACAATATTTTTGGGAGCTTCAAATTACAAAAGTAATAAAAACACTTAAATTAATTAAAAAAAAAAAAACCAGAATAACACTAATTGGCACTTTATTTGTTAACGAAGGGTCGTTATCAATGTAGTGTAAAATCTGTGTCCATAAGGCACTCAGATTGAGTAGAGTAAGTAAGAGGAATCGAAATTTTAATAAGAGAAAAAAACCTACTTCGAGTCGTCACTAGTTACAAACTACACCTACGAGTCGCAGTCTCAAATGCCTCATTAATGATCTAAATAAAACTATATATTTATTTCGATAGATAACTAAGACATTAAAACACTGTCATGCAAACAATTTAATGACACAATGGCTCCAGAAGGACACGAATCATAAGGTGGATGCTTTTGAGTATTGACCACACAGCCGTACAAGGGAATCAGTAGGTACATTATGTATGTGTAATTTTCAATATAATTAAAAAAAATCACGATAACAAATTAATCGTACAAGCATACGTCAGTACATACGGTACGCTTAAATAAAAAAAAATGCGAATATTCAGTACAAATATGTACGTACCTATTTTTGGCATCATGTTAAAATTCTCTTACATGTCTAATTCTACTAACAACATTGCTCGCGGTCAAATTTCGATTCGCTGATGAAAGGTGACGAAAACGTAAACGTAAACGGTTTACATATTAAACGAAGTTGTTTAATAACTGCTATAGAAGCAAAATGAGGGGATTTAAAAAATAAATTAAATTATGTACATATTATGATAATGATCAAGTAATACGATATATAATTGGGTCAATTCGGTAACCGCCGAGCAACATTGTCAACAGACACCTCGCAAGTCCCTTCTCACACGTACACACACACTCTACAAATTATCGATCATATAAAAATGTTTAATTGGCATATCGTTCCTTGTATAAATGTCATTTATAAAAAAACATATTCAAAATATTCACTTGACGGGGTATGGCGATACAAAATTATTGCACATTAACAATTCATAATCCTCTTTATATCTTAAATTAGTGACGTTTACATGTGATATTTTCACATTTGAATCAAAACCTCTTGATATGTAAAGGGTTCTCAACGAAAATGCTTCAAGAGATGTCGGTCGGTTTTAATAACGAAATGTTAACGTGGATATGGCTGGTTAATTATATTATATCACGTGCAATACATAAATTATAGGTTAACTTTGCCATTCACACGTTGCGAAACGCTCTAAATTCGAGCTAAGGAAATCGAAATCATGTATCCATAAAATATCAAGTCGCTCCCATTTTGATCTCAAATGAAATCGATATATATTTATATAAATATGCTGTTTAAGTTGTAAACACCGATAAAGTTATTCGTACTATAAGATTTTATTAAAATCACTACTGGGGGGCAGTCGATAGGTTGGAAAGGGTTTATCGTCATAATATAATCATTATATAGATACTACTAATACATATATTTCCTATTAGTATTTATGTATATTTAATATTCTTTAACACGAGCAGAGAGAACAACACACGTTTTATACGTAACAGTGACAATGACTAAATCGACTTACAATAGATATTAAATTGATTCAACGATCATTTTAACAGCGAATTAAGAGAGCGTCGATCCTCTTAAAGCACACATCAAAAGCTCGGAATGAATAAACGTTCACCGTAACATTCAACATTCATTAATATCAGTTTAAACATTTAACTATGCCACATTGATAATATAATTTATTAATTTACTAAGAACCAACACGGGTTTCAACGTGTTCGGAGTATTGCAGCGATCGCGTAATGTAATCTCCCTCGCGAGAACTAAAGTTTTCGCAACTGGGATCACCGGGGAACCCCTTCGGCTCCAGGGATAATTGTCTACGTAATATTACTTACTGCTACTGTGCCGGCTGCCGGTCCAGCAGCACGGCACTAAACACTCTCCAAAATCTCGATAACTATTTAATAAAATTCATAATAGTTCAAATTTTCCTATACAGTTAAATACGACTACATTATACATTGAGAATTCGATATATGTATATTGTGTAACAAAATTACATACAATATTTCCTCGCCCTGTTACCAACGGATAAACCTCGGCGAAATATGTTCTCGATTAAAAATCATGTTTATCGTAGAGTCATCTACTAATCAATTATATCATGAAATGGTGATTGTTTGGAAGCAACTCGTTAGCCCTTTGGGCTTTAATCAAATGTATGGTCTTTCAATCATAGTTTAGAGCGATATAAAAAGCTTTAGACTAAGCTGCTGGAAGATTAAAAACAAACGAACGGGCACGCAGACGCGACATATCAATATAGTGAAGAGGAAGACGTCTGGAACGAATTCATACACCTTTCTCATACAGTGCAAAACAACACTTGTGATTGCGTTGGGACTGAATGCTAAATGTTGATCCAGGTAATGTACGACGACATAAATTATAATCGAGAATAGATTACACACAACAAATATATTTGCATATATCATTTGCGTCGCAACTACAAAGAGTAAGTGCCAATAAAGAGATCCGATCTAATTGTGATGCCATAGTGGGGCGTGTAAGCAACATCCTTGAAAGCGTCTCCGGCCGCACAGGGTCAACTCCAATGCCTCCGAAACACGGGCGCGTTTATTCACCGCAAAGCGAGTTAGTCCCTTTTAGCGTCCCACTTTTCAGCAAGTACCCCCGAGTGTTAATGATCACCTTGAAATTTGGGACATTAATAAATCGACCCTTCTTCTTAGCGTGTCGATGACAAACACATTTTAAGTCCCTAAATGGTTTTAGCGCAGAATTTTGCCACGCTGACTGCCTCATCACTGGCAGTCATTAGGTCGTCCTGGGTGCAGGTATTAGGGCACGCAGGGCACGATTTGAGGTGGTCCATCGTTTGGAGGGTGCCACACAAACAGTTTTGGCTGTTGCTGTCTATCATACCCCATCTGGTCATGTTATCTATATTATGTTTCATACATGTGAAGTGCATTTATTTGATGACGCTTTCGCCATGTAATTTTTTTAATATTTAAGAACACAAACAAACGCATTGGTCATCCATCAAGGTGGCACTAACTCGAGATACACGATCGTTCAGATCGGGTATAATTCCATTAATAGTTTGGATATAAAATCGTTGGTTACCAGTGGATATAGATCTTAAGTTATATATTTTACAATTGCCAAGCGCGTTGAACTCGCATAATTAAACGTGCACCGATTCATTTTCCATTTACAAACACCACTGAAGAATGAGGGTCTCGCCTTAGTAGAGTTTCGCACAATAGAAAACGTTATGTGGGCAAATAACCATTTTTCATTTCCATGTGACAAAAGCTGTGATTATGGTGTCGCGGGAACACAGGTGGGACGCGAGATATTGATCACACACGATTGTGGCATGTTTGCAGTAATGGCACAGACATGAATACATTTTCTTGAAGCTTACATGTGTAAGGTACACTCATCAGTGATTGTTATTGGTGCACATTTTGAATATGTGGATTATAATCTATGTACTATGTAAATATGTGAATATGTAATAATATCTTGTTACATCTATGCACTTTTATCTTTATGTCGACGTGAATTGATGTGACTTTTTTAGTGTATTGATTTTCCCCATATTTCATATGCATGATCTTTATTTAATTATGTACGAGTCATTTCGGTGGTGCAGAGAACCCTTATATCCAAAGTGAAAAATGTATTAGTATCAACATAGTTATCATGCCACTGCTGGATATTTGCATATGACCGCTTGCTCTTTCCTAGTGCCAGCAGAGATCTCGACATCAGAATTGTAACAGATTTTAGTATCCGTGGTGGTACAGTGAGTATGTGAATATTACGTGTATGCAGCAAACGAGATAAAAGTAAAAAGACGAATTCATTCAGCCAGTCGTCTGCAAAATAAAATAAATGTGAAAATTTCTACGTCATTCATCCTCGAGGCGGAGAAATATATTCTGAAAATACGTGATTTCTACATACATATTACAATGAAACGAGTACAAAGTACAGCTAGTACGCCTTCGGTCATCGACATTTCATTTCTTCGATGAACTTATAACACCGCTAACGAGTCGTGACAGTTCAAACATTTTGACATTACCCTTATAACTACATTTCGATTCGTTTAACATTTGACGGTGACTTGTCGGAAAGTAGGTTGCTTTAATCATAGTAGGTATCTAGTATTGTTAATTTTTAGTATTTTTAATAATTTTTGTCACATCCACTATCAATAATGTCTAGAATGTTATTTCGACAATATTGAAGTCTAATACCAAATATATGAATATATACCCAATATAAAATTAAATATACCGACACGTATAAAATATACACAGTATAAAAATAAATACACATATACCAAATATGAAAATAAAAAGATACTTGTTTCCATCCCTCATTATACAGATGTAGGCTTATGGTAAAATATATAATTTTAAACTAGGTTAGCATTTATTATAGGTACGATCTGCTGTGGACTATGTAGGTACATATGGTTATGGACTAAGAATAGCGCACTATACGAGTAATTATGTGGACAATAACTAAATATTCATAACTCAACACTTCGTAGTGTAAGAAAACTGATTACGGTGTTCCGACTCGGAGACCAACTTTATTATACTCGAAAGGAGAAAACTTCACTGTTAAGTTTATTAAGTCAACTTTCGACGGTCGACGTACCATTTAATTATTCTCGATATGATTTCAATGTTTCAGACAATTAAGAGACAGGTAACTGACATTATTATCAATAAAATTGACATTCTTTAATTTATCGCTTTTGTGTGTTTAATTTCCATAATTTGTAATAATTGCTGTCGAACGTACGGGTATATGCGCGATTATTTTATATTATTATTTGTAAAATTACACTAATACGTGTATATATCACATATACAATCATAATTACTTATGTTGGACGCGTCTCACTTCTGAGGCAATGGTATTCCGTTATTCTGCGTTCGTTCAAAGTTAGTTGTTAGTAAATATAATGTATGAGTATATAGTAACTGCTCAATTTTCAGCCTTTTTCCCCGGGTTCCTTATAAAGTTATTTATGAAAATAACGTTATGTGATTCAGAGACGTTCACTACTTGAAGGAAATACCTACCTACAGTGTCTCAATTTTTTTATTATACTTTCAGCGATCTCAGTTATTATAAATTACACCTTATGTTATATTTAAGACCGGCAAGTTGGAAGATTAGCAATATTGCATTTAAAACGTAGTGTAAAGAGATGTGTGTATATATTTTTTTTAATGAGACAGTCCGATTGTAGGTAGGTACCTTTAAATGTAGACACAAAAAGAATATAGATGATAACGTTGATTGAATTTAATGGAGTGAGTAATGCGAAAGGACCCGAATGAACATCGAGGACTCATTCGAGCTGAAATGCTTTCGTAACAGAAGCTGATTATTTAAAAAATAATCGAAGGAACGACGAATTTTTTTATAAGCAGGCATCCTTAAATATGATTTTCTTCCTGAACAACCATTTCCAATATTCGACAATCTTTATTTACTTTTAGGTACCTATATATTTTGCAACATGATTTATACCTCAATCTACTACCGGTTTCGATTCCTAGATAGGATACATTCGAATTTTCCTAGCTAAGAATTTTTAATTGTAGCTCTTAGTCTTTATTTCAGCCTACAAGGCAATAGGTTTACTCCCTAATCCTTTGTGAAACGTAAAATGTAGTAAGTGGATCGTGGAAGTGTGTTATACTCTTCTGCGTACACCTTCCGGGAATACAGGCGTAATGATAAAAAGCGTATAATTTATTCACTTCCAAAACAAAAATCCAAGAAACACACAGCGCAAGCTGGTCAGTACATAAATACAATAACAATCTAAGTTCGAAAATGAATTCCGTCGTGATAATTAATAAGACATTAAAGTATTGTACAAACTGAGTATTGTTTTTCTATCTGGGTTAGCTAAATACGTATTCAATGGAGGACGCAGAAAACGTAGTATTTTACATTCGAGTTCCGCTGAGCGGAGGAAACGAATATTTTGACGGAGAATTGATATTTCGTTGTATTTGTTGTTCGTCTTAACGAGCGCCTTCAAAAGGATCGATTGTTCCACGTTTAATGTATCAAGGAAAGTTCAGATACGCCCCAGGGGTATCAGCTTTATTTATTGACGGGCATTTTCTCTTTTTAAATATATTACAAAATAACCACCCCCTTGTAACTGTGGAAATTGGCATTGCACAGTTTGTCATCAACATTTGTACGGCAGACCACATGATAATTGTCGATTGATATCGCGAACTATTAAAACATACCTACTTATCATATGGAGTACATAGTCTTAGTCTAAAATCTAGAGAAGACAAAATATCTGTATCATATGAAGTTCATATACTTACAGCATATGTTGCTAAATAAGACCTTAACCCTCTCAATATGAGAGGAGACCTATATTCCAACAGTGGAATGACAAATGGGTCGATTATTATTATTATTATATGTTGCTAACAATAAGACACAAAACAATTTATAAGCACTCATGTAGTTTTTTACGGCTATCTTTGCACACTTTACTATTTGGATTAAAAAGTACGGCCTGCTATTTCATAAAACTATTGCATGGCAACATTAACAATCATCGTCGTTTACTACATCACCGTAAGTCTACGGGAGGGGCTGCGACATAACCGCGTTTTGTTCAATGTCTTTCTTTCTTTATGACTGAATGTATGAAGATTTAAGCATTAGTAACGATCGAGCAGATCTATATACGTCCATTGAGTTCCCTTAGTACAGCATCTGTTCTAATTTTATCATTAGTTGTGGATTTGGAGCGCGAATATTATCATTAATTACCTCACTGAAGTGCTACTAAGTTAACAATTAACGGACTCATTTGCATGTGACGTCACTGTGCGTTTTCATTATGTTGCAATAATTTCTATACTATAATTGCGTTTGTAAGCTGTGTTTGGTAATTATCATTGACAAAAACATAGCATGTACAAGCCTGAGTTTTTACATTTCAATTCATTTGTATTCAGAGCGAGCTCTAAATTTTATTACCGACTGTGTGGAAAAAATGATATTGGTACAATATATCGGAAAAATTCTCTGAAGCAATTTCTACAGTACGTCTTATATTTTATATTCAATTAAAAACGCATCTCTCGTATTCTTCAAACGTATATTTAAATGAAAAAGAAATATTTTAATTTGCTTTTCTTCTATGTGTCTCAATTACGACTTTTATACTCTCTATTGGTTTTTAAGCGCAATTTAAAATATTTTCTATAGTCCGTTTATGCGTATAGTCTTTATACATACCCCATCACGCTTATTGGGGGTGGCTGAGTGAAGCAAAGTAGATTCGTTGTTAATTTAGTAATAAAATGGAACTCATCTATAATTATGTAAGTATGTCGTTTCCCGTCTTAATTGGGTCGAAGTCAGGGTGCGTTGCAGGTACAGAATATAAATGAGATAGAAATGTGGGTAATGAGTCGTTATCCCTTTAATATTATGTTAATCTGGTGCCAGTGTGAACGATCCCGCTGCCTCCTCGCATCTCCTCGAGGCCACATCACACAACATATTCCAAATCGCATTACCGAAGGATCATGTTGTAGCTCGTGTTCCTGTTTACGGGCGAGTATGTTTGAGTACTTATCGCGTCCCTTTTCAACTTTATTTTAATTACCTACGAGTTCATGCGCCCTTTTTAACCTTTGTTGTCCCACGGTTTCTGAAGCGTCAACATTTAAATAAAAAATTTACTAACCTATCAGTAAACAAGTATCCGTTCAAGTGACACGTGAACCCTGTGTTCACCCCCAACCCCGGTTCGTGTGTAATAGAGACTGGTTGTAGCGCTCAATAATTTGCCAAATATATTACTATAATAATATAATATATTACCAATATAGTTCCAATTGTCATACTTTATAAAAAAGCTATTTAGTTCCTGTACATCAGTATGTCTATGGCTCTTTTAGGTTCGGCCGGCTCCGATCGGATCGGCTCTCGTTCAGGATTTGGTTTCAATTCGAGCATCCTTCTTTCAGGATCTGGTTACAAAGAAAACTGGTGAGTAAAAAATATTAAAGCTTTTTGTTCTCCAAATCTCTCACATATTTTAAGCTTTGTATTATACGTATAAAACAAAGGTCACGTTTAGTCTTAAACAGGTGTAGATTCAAGATATCAAAAATGTTTGTTTGTTTTCCAAATAATGTAGAGTCTTGACAGCAATCTTTTACAAGTAACAATTATTGAAACTCTCGGACATTCATGTTGCACCTGTATATAATGTTCTATGAATAATATCTTTAAACCATATCTGTATATGTAAGTGTGCATTACGAAAATTTAGTTCACTGTGGGTAATCCGATATATGATCATCTATTCAGTTTGGTATGTTCACCGCGTTGTATATATTAAGTTTTATATTAGATTTCTTTACCTAACGATCGTCTTTTGAGAATCGCTGGTAATGATGACTATCTTCTGTGAGAGTACAGCTTACAACGAAACTCTTATCTGCGACTATTTATCTATTGTGAAAAAACGTAACATTACGCATGTAATACTCGAAGCAATAGGCAGGGGAGTGCATAACAATACCAAGTTTCACTATTTGTTTGGTTTCTATGTCACTTCAATTTTACTGACCTGTACAGTGGCTTGTCAAGTTTACTATTGTATTGAGTGTTGAAGATTCGATTCCCGCCATTAATCAATTTACAATTATGTATAAATATATTATAGGTGGTCTGCCCTGCGGTAGTTTAGGATTAGGTAGCTGCATGGGATGCCCGGAAATATTATTATTGTTATTATTATTATATCGCTCCAAAAACTTTTTTCAAAGTTGTTTCACACAACAACGAGTATATCGAACATTTAATGAAAGCGCTTCGATCCAAGCGGGCGTAGACCCCAAACAATTTGTTAATTAAAATTGGCTCAGCTCTGATTTGAAATGGGTGCCTACTGGTGTTGATAGAATTTTTCGTCTGTTTCTCCATGTTTTGGAATGCGAATAACATATATTTAACCCACGTAGATGTTTAAAATGTTTTCCGATTTCGCTACACAGGCTAGATACCAATCCATGTAATCCAGATTTATACAGCAGGCATTAAATTGGCGAGATAGAGAAGAGCCCAGTGGCATTCAATAGCTCGCAGGTATATTTTATACATGCTATTTAACAAACTATTGTTATTATGTCCGTACATCAGGTTCCTTACGAGATAGGCAGAGTGCACCGAGTGCCTATCGTGTATCTCTATCCTTTCAAACTTAAAGGGATTTTTCTAAATTTATTATTCCTTTTTGCACGCACGCTGGTTTTGGACACTTCTAAATGTTCCATCAGTCATTAACATATTTGGTTAAAATAGGAAAGTTTCGTCTTCCTCGGCATGTGCATCTATCAACATTTGCATTGTATATGTAATGTAAACATCGCTATAGGATTAAAGTTCATTATTTATTTTATAATGACATGAAAACGTTATAGAGGAGCCATTATTTGAAACTATGCGCCTCGACGATGTTAGTTGATGTACTTAATATTAAGGAATAAATCGACAAAATATTATAATATTAGGTTTTATTCACAAAACCTATTTTAAACGCCATTTGTAGATATTAACACGTATTCGCAATTGCTTCTACTGTTTCCAATGACAGTTCAAACACAGAACACGAGTAATTAATATTTGCTGCTAACTGTACGAACTCGTATAAGCCCTAACGCACACTGGGCGGCTATTGAGGATCGTTCATGTTACTATTGATATGGGTCGCTTGATAAATTGTTTCGGGATGAAAAACTTGCAATACGACAAACCTATATCGTAAGTATAGTCATTGATTCTTGTGTCCCTGACATACTCGTGGGTCAGGAGGCATTAACCGTTATTCAATAGTCAGGTATTCTGCACCAGAGCTAAGGCGATGGTGGGCGTGTTTTAGTTTCCATTATTTAGATTAATGGGCGGCAATATCTACATAAGTCGAGGCACATATGGTTATACGTTAGTCAAAACTAATTGAAATCTTTTTATTAATGTATCCATTGTTTTTGGGTTATAATATTGATGAAAGGAATATCAAATTTAGGTGGATAATCTTCAGATTGTTGAGCGCTGATATTACCATCAGGAACAGTGCACAAGTTAGTTTCGTCAGTGTGTGAGCGGCGTGCCAATGTTCTCACGATGTGGAAAACCAATATTGACGTGACAAGTGGGGCGCTCGCGCTGCGGACGAATTTCCAATGGTTTTTCTTTGGTTCTCTTTTATCAAATTTTGCTTGAGGGAAATCGCGTGTCTGGCTCTGAATTTTCGCGTTTCATATTTTCATTTCATTACTTTTAGTTGGACGAATATTAATCGTTAAGCGTGCTTAGATTTGAATTTTTTTAGTCATGTTAATCTATTTGAATGCACTTATATTTTTAATTTCTCAAATAAAATCAAAAACTGAATACAAAATGTTAACTCAGGATTTAATTAACTTTAGTATCTATTTAACTTCTAATTAACTTAAACGTAACAGAGGAGTGTAGTACACTAGCGTTTCACCAGTTACGATTGCGTCCTATGGAATAGGTGGTAAGCTAACAGCCATATACCGGGCATAGATCCAGACTCCGAGTCACTACTGGAAATTCTAAATTAGATAAACCCAATTCGTTCGATCAACTAGGTAGTCAACTTAAGTTTTGGTTAACTCTATAAGTTATAATCATGTAGTCTAAATAGCCATTCAACGTGTTGTCCCATTAAACCTACAATTAGGCTTAATACAGTAAATTGAACAGTGTAAATGATTATAATTTAAAATATTGTTAATAATTTAATAAAACAATATTATGTAAATTAATATTTAATCTTATAAATTATTCTTATTACCCACACACAGGTATGTAGATGCATTGGGAGCGCTTCCATCGAAAATTGTTGTGAGTGCTGCAAAATCACACCATTACGTCAGTCAGGAAAGAATCACACCTCGGGAGTCGATACCGCAGCCTTTTTATTTTTAGGATAAAGGAGGCATCAGAATGCGAACGTCGTCGGAGGAAAAGGAACGGGAAATGTGTCACGATGTCGAATCAAAGAAATGGACGCTTTGTTTGCAAGCGATTCCCGCTTCCAGTAGTGTTTCGGAAGGAATATATCTGAAATATTACCACGCTGGAAATATCTAAGGCGTCTGAGTTCTGAACTGTATGTGCTTTTCGCTGCGCTTATACGGACATAAAAATGTACCTACTTATTAGGGTACCTATTAGAAAATCTAATATTACTGCAAATTGAAGCTTTCATTTTAACAATCCCATCTGACGATATGGTTGGCATAGTCATAAAATAAAGCTGGAGAAACAAGAGAAGTCCTTAATTTGATCATGGTTATATAGCTGTATCTGGCACTGATGATAAATATGTGCTATTTATGTTGCTAATGTGCTATGTCCGGTAGTCCTTGTTAATCAACATTGATTGCCTTATATTCTATGTAGTTGAATCGATGTAGTTATAGACGAGGCTTTCGAACAAACATTTTTTATTTCCTACCTTTAATTAAATATATAAGCACACATCTATAGGTACATAGTATTGTATTTAATTCTGTAATATACAATTGAAAAGGTGTCAACATTGTACAATATTTCAGTTTTTCAATTGCGGGAGAGATACAGAGGTCGCAGCGGGATGCAAATTAGTATTCGGCGTCCGTAGAATCTCATTACATTTCAAACGTTTAAGGAGACAAGCGCGCCCACTCGGTGTGCGTGTTTCGTAAATATGTGTTCTGATGCTTGCAGTAAAGACTTCGGAGGTTACTTGGGGTCACACAGCTGTACTTTATTATCACAGAAAGTACAAAGTGGCAACGTACTTTGATCGTTTGAAAACTTTTTGGCCAGTGTAAGCGTGGGGATTATGGGCGAAATCCCTTTTGGGAGGCCTATATCTAACACGAGACGGTGACAGGTTGATGATGACGACACACATAAAACTTTGTAAAAATAATAGTACATTTTGTTCTTATTCCCGCGAGATATATTTCTTAGCCTGCGAGATAATCCTAGCAATTGTACCGTGTATGTGATGAATTGAGATTAAAGGAAAAATAACTTTGGCGCGAAAAAACGTTTCAACTTTTATATCAACCTATTCGGGGCTAAAAAGCTAAGAGCAAAAAGGCAATGGCCAACGCAGCGAGTAATCATGTTATTTACGTTGTAGACGATTTGACAAAATTGTTTGGATACAGCGCATTAGTCATGTCGCGGCGGATCTGTTTGTTGAAACTCGTAAATCTTTTAAGCAATACGCAAATAAAATACAAATGAAAGCGTAAAACTGCCGTAAAAAGTTACGATAGATCTGTGGGGCATAGACATCAAGCATCTATAATACATTTATATGAGGTAGCTCTTTCTTACTAAACACGTGAGCAGTAACATTGGTGCCTGACCGCACTTATAGTCAACCCTTTTATCTTTCCGCTGCTGGACACGGGTCTCCTTTCAGAATGAAAAGGGTTAAGGCCAAAGTGTGTTGTATTGTTGCCTCATTAATCGTGTACTAGTATTTACGGGTGAATATTGCGTTCTCAGGACATATTAAAGCAATAATGTGTTGTGGTACTTGGGTTAAATCACCCGCATAGCTTTATACATGATCCAAAAACATGTTATTTTCCGAGCCGCCCAGTTTATGCCAATTGCAGAGCACACCCGCGACACGGCTCGATAAATTACGTTCAGGGTTTAGTGGTATATTCCTAAGCCCTCTCCACATGTGCGATTTTAGAACCTATTTATTTTATTGGTCTGGGTTTCTTGTGGTTTACAATATTAAGCAGCGAATATGATATAAGTGTAAAGATAATAAATAATCTAACTGGTCTACATTAATGCCTGTGTTAGCCAGGTTGGGTTATCATTATTCCCTGTTAGATTATTGGTTTTATCCTTTTACACAAGTGTTTTCCAATTTTTGGGTTTCCTAAGTTGAAATTGGATTTCACGGAGTCTGGATTTGTGCCCGATGTATATGTATATGGCTATAGGTTCACTTCTTATTCCTTGGGACGGATAACATGAAACATAGGACCATTACACCTCCCTGTCTAGCCTTTCGAAGATATCCTGACTTGATGTTATTTGACATTTACTACTACGTTTGTAGATCCCCTAGACGCATGTATATGAGGAAAATGTAAATAAATATAATACGCGAGAACATTTGCCTTCAGGATGACGTTTATGTCAAGATAAGTACCTACTAGGTTTTGTAATTTTATTCATGCAAATTCGATGGTGATAGTCCCATGCTCCACGTGCGACAGGACGGAGAGATGCGCGGGGTGGTAAAATTGTGTGGGGAAAGGAGCAAACTAGTACCAGCGTCAGTAAGCCGTAATTTCTTGCCGGCAACACATCCCTATGGTTATAGTACGGGTAGCACATTACGAAACGCACACGGTATTGCTATCTGAAGATGAATTTGATGATACGAAAATTGTCGAGCAAACAAAAGCCATGTTTATTATTACCAGTCTTTTAAGTCCTATTTACACAAATACAAAAAATGATGACAATGTTAACTATTACGTTTTCATGTTTAAAATATACATGACTTGCCGACTGTAATTTGTAACTTACCTGAATAATTTTGTGAGAGAGCGGTTATTGGTAAACAAGTTAGACTTGCGGTGCAATAATCATGAATTTTTCTTTAGAGTACCTATATGTTTTTCTAAAATAAATAAACCTTGAGTGTTCGGAACCGATGTATGAAAAGAACAGGGTTGTTGTCACAACAATATTTCTCTCAATATTATGATGACGCCCACTCTTTCTTGTATTTGAGTACGTTATGTATGCGGCCAACTTATGTGTAAATAAAGACCTATTTTTGTTTGTAAGACTATTTTCATGTTTGGGTTTTCCTGCTTTACTGAAAAGATCCATTTTTCATAGTTACTTATACGTTCTCATAGTGTCTAAGATATTAAATATGGAACTAATGATAAAAATAACAATATTAAATATAAATTTGCAAAGCTAAATGTAGTAACCATACAATCTTGGTTTAAAAAAATTCATAAGTGATGTTTACTAAAAGTGGAATATTTATATAAAAAAAGTAACACCATGCTTATAATCCCCGAAGGGGTAGGCAGAGGAGTGTAGTACACTCCCACGTTTAAATTTATATCAAATTAATCGATTTAGTCTCATACAATGGGCTCAGAAAAAAGTTTAAAATATATGGTAAAATATTCGCAAATTGTTCTTTTAACACTTTGTAGCAAACGGAATAAAATACAGTTTGAGGAGAAAACAGTTGAAACAGAGCTTCCGCGGGCGATAATTATAGCGTTAAATCTATGGGAGCGCCTGTTCCCACGAACTTGCTACGGTTACCGACACTTGTACAGCTGGGTTAAATGCCCCACAGCAACATATTATGACGTACGACATGTAATTTTAATATGTGCAACTTTATTAGTATCAGGCGTCGCTTTGTAGTAACTCATGCTTTGTAAATTAAGCGATTACCTATTATACTAATAATACTAAAAGCATAGATGATGACATTAATAACGATGATGACGACACACATTCCTGATATGTATATTTTTGCATTCTAATAGAATTCCAATAGCGATGGCTGTTCTTGGGCAGTTAAGCGTTATGACTGCTTTTTTCCTGGCGAATTTAAAGCCTACAGGGTTGAATGACATAGGTTTCGATTGAAATCGAAGACCCGCTCCAGAGTATGCTCGATTTCAGACGTCAAATCAATCATCTTTTCCTCGTTTATTGTACGAAAGGCATCTTCACGACTTGTGTTATTTTTCGCTCAGTACTTTCATCCGCATAATATTTAAGATGAATAGTGTAGGGGACAAGATAGAACCTTGCGGTACGTATTGAGTTGTCACATCGTAAGCTGTAGGTTGTATAGTACCATTGTTGTCACGAATCATATTGTATGCAAAGAGAGTGGCAATAGATTTGGAGTGTAAAAATGTTTTAATAATTACGAACGTGTCAATTTTGAGTTTTTTTTGCCTCTCTCGCCAACTAGTTATAGGTACTCATATTTTGCTAAACATTTTAAGTCTGTGCCTATATAGTAAAGTCATTTTTTATTTCGTAGCAGCGTCATATTGTCCCTTAAAGATTTTTTTGGCGTTAATCAGACCTCACCCTATTAGGTTCATTATTCACTTATTTATTCAAATAACATAGTGTAGCGTGAGGCCAGATACCCCCTGGCAGTATATATATAGTACCTACTTCGTGCGCAAGCGATGTTTATAATATCACTGGGGACAATAAATTTGTTACGTTCCTAAAATAAATTGCGTAGTGTCCCCGTGGAAGTATCGCCGTTAGCGTTCCTCATCCCGAGAAGAGGCCGTTCTGGTGAGTAAGTTACTCATTGAGTTTTCATTAGTAAAGTTTATGGCCTCCGATAGTCTTTTTAAAGTTAAAAAATCCTTTAATGTTATAAGCAGACGCTCTGTTACAATTTCTATCAGCGGCGTACTTGTTTTTTATTTCTATAATAAACGAATTGAGTTACTTTATTAAATTCTCTATAGTCGGTTCTCGGTGGCGGCTCTCGCACGTTCGCACCTAACTGAGTCCATTAGCCGCTAAGAAACGGCTTCTCTTTATATCTACAAGGGATTAGTAATACCTTTTAAAGAGGAAAGACGGAGAATAAACTCCATGTTTTAGTGTGCGGTTGTAGAAATGTGGCGGAAAACGTGGATAAAGTTTATTTGCTATTGGTGTCAAAGTTATTCGTGGGCAATTGAAAATTGGACTTGAAATGAATGCTTTTCGAACACATTTATTGAAATTTTTCTAATTTAGAATTACTAATATTGACTCGGATTTTGGAGTTGTGCCCGGTGTATGGCAATAGGCTCACCACGTGGGACTCTCACTCATGGGACTTAAACGTAACTGGTGAAACGAAAGAGTCTACTACAGTCCTCTGCCTACATTTTCGGGGATTAAGGTGTGATGTTACGTTTAAAATATTTTCTTTTAAGTTCTTATATGAATCTTAAACGACAGTGTTATGAATTAGAAGGTGATCATAAATTATTAAATATCTTATGGTACACCAAGCAAATATACTTATTGAAAGTCGTACGGTTATTTTGTCAAATTTGAAAAATATTCAACGAAATAGGAATATGATAAATAGGTACAAATCTCTAAATTTAAACGGAGTCTTTTGAAAGGTAATAAAATAATAATGTCTATGTTTCTACAAATACGTAGTTTACATGATTAATGGAAGATACTAAACATAGATTTTAAACAATCAATTTAATATCACAAAGAAAGTAAATAGTATTTCTGCATTTATCTCATAGCTGTTCATTTACACAGACAATGTAATCTTGTTCCAGGGATTGCTGTTGCACCAATCGCTCGGTAATGTGTAATGAAAGTGTTCGTTCCTTGGTCAGCTCTGCCTGGCAATTAGACCCCTCCAACCGTATTAATATGCAGCGAGCACAGACCGCAATTAGAGAGGGATAGTGGGAAGAGTGTCGAGGGGGGTTGTCATAGAATTAATGTACTCGAAAATGCCATGACATTAAGTTGCCATGTTTTGTAATTGGATGTTTCATTTGGTTGCTCTTTAACCTCATATTCTTTGATTGTGTGAGACATTGAATTTGTATAAACCTTCAGGGTAATATGAATGTAATAACATTATGTCTACACGTACCATGTACGATTACTATAGTTCAACTAAACCCATCTTTTTTACTTGGGTTCAATAAAAATATTTCAGTAAACAAAAAATCTTTCGCCTACTCACTTTTCCCATTGAGAAAACGCTGTGGTTTCGTACGAACGATGTGATACTATAGTTAAAAGAGCAACATATTTATGGCTGACATGGTAAAACTTGATCTTTAGGTTGCAATCAACACAACAGGAAAATTGTCACGCAATTTTCTTTTGTACCTAACATAATATTTCTTAAACTAATTTCTCCACAAACATTGTACGGGCATTTGGGGCATTTCTATTCAGTATTTGTTCTATGAGGATAATAGTTAAGTATGTAAGGGTAGATGTTGATTGGAACTGCCTTGGTTATAATATGCTGATGAAACTGCTCCGTAGCAAACATTGTATAATTATGGGTACAGTAGCTTCCCTTAAGAGAGGGGAATCAATGATGAGAAGAGATAAAATGATATGCGCGAAGCAATTCACCCATAGGTGATGATACTCGCAACACATTTCAATTAATTAATTCGTAAGCATTTTGAGTCATTGCCAGGTAGATAAACGGGGAGTGGCAGGCAAAGGTAAAATAGTCTTGAGCCCAAAATTAAACGCTAATTTCTATAGTTCATTTATAACTAATTATTATGGTACTATTTAAGAAAGAACTGCACTAACAGTGTAATATCTTAATAAGAGTATTTAAAATTTACCAGTCGTTTGCTTTTTACAGATTTTATTTACATATGTCATCGTATTATGACGAAGCAATATTTCGAATTATAAACAAGACATGAAGGATTAATTTGGTATTCTTTCATTCAAAGCTTTTAAGGCACAGTTGCTTATCAATTTGTACGCCAGTAACTTCAAGTTTAGGTAAAATCTCTAAAGGCATGCGAACTAGGATCCACATTGTTAGACCTAAAAGATTTCGAATTCGATAAATATTCTCTAGGAATAACCTGACGCTGGCGACACAGGTTGGATATGAGCACAAACAGTTAGAAAAAACTATTCGTTGATAATAGACTACGTTTAGCAATTTCGATATGATTTAGAAAGTACACTAGCTTCAGTAACAACTTGCAAGTTTTAGTATTTTAAAACTATTCGCTACCAGACTGAATAGCCACTTTCTCCCCAGAATGCTACTCGTACTTCCAGGCTACATTTCGTTAACCATCAGGTGACACAGTAGTCAAACGCAAGTCACGCAAAAAACTTTTGTGAGATATGTGTGTGCTGTAATTACATTGTTTGCTTATTGTATGCTTACCTCCTCATCGGCAGTGCGCCTAATCATCATCATCATTATCGTTATCGTTAGCCTCCCGATGTCCACTGCTTGATGTAGGACTCTCCTAATCGGCGCCAGTCCATCTGGTCTTGGGCCATCCGAATTCAGCAGCTTCTTGTTGTCTTCTTCGGGTCGTCAGACCACTTGGTAGCAGGACGATCTACGTTTCTTTTACCGAGACGTCGACTGGATGACCTTTCTTCCCTGTAGCCCTATACTAGGTAGATGATGCAGCCCATACTTGCTCATTAAGAGAGAAGAATCATATTTAATAGTGGCAGAAGGGCGGAAATATTGATGGATTTGTAATATGTATACACCACACATATAAAAATGTGACAGAATCGGATTCCGTATATAACATACAAAGGAAAATTAAGTAAGCTTAAACATATATTTACGTGGAACATAAATACATCTTACCACCATAAGTTAGTGCAGTTCAGAGTTGCGAGTTTGTGTAAATCAAATAAAGTGCAAAGTGCTGTGTGTGAAAATACCATCAGTGTCGTGCGTCGCGACACGGTCTCGCAATCCATGTAACGAAGTATACGGAAAGTAGATCAATTTATCTACCATTAGTGCCTGTCCAAAGTTCTTCTCCACCAGCGCACTTCCGCTCATACCAGTAGCGGTGCAACTAAATTGAAATGCTGAAATAAACGAAAATCTGGCGTATCCATTACACTAAAATATATAAACGTTACGATGATATCAGCTCAAAATTATTCATATGGAAAATACTCCTTGTTGGTCTGTTGTTCGCACATTAAGTAGAAAATAGCAGTGCATTGAAATGTCAGTTTATTTTAAACAGGATGACCAAGCCTTACTTTCATTTCGTAAAGAAGTTGCGTTGACATTTATAATTGGAATGTTTTTCACTGACCGCTAATATTTATTCGTCCCGAAGGTACTTTTAAGGCTGCCATTAGGTTTATTTTTGCCATGTAAAAAAAGTGATATTATTCGTAGTAGCTAAAGCACGTCTATTAGTAAAGGGCACGTCTAGTTTGTAAAGTCTAATATTAAGACGTACTATAAGCTCTGCGAGGATAGGAGATAGATGAGAGTTAAACTTATACGATAATACCTAAACGCATAATACCTAGTAGCGGTGAACTATTGCTTTGTAAGAGCCGTTCTCCTTAAATTGCGTTTGGTCTCTACTACACGATTTCTCTGTTTTCAGACAATAAATACTTGTAATTTGCAAAACGTATGGCGTTTAAGTTATGGCGTCAATATGTTCTAATACAGATCGACTTACAATTTGATTTATTTTTTATTTAATGCCTTAGTACACTGGAAAAATATATCAATTAAATTTACATATAAAATTTTGTATTATGTAAAATATGTATTATTTTTTTATTTCATTTAGGTAGTGAAAATAAGGTGAGTATTTTTAATTTCGTGTAACTGTAATTTTCTCTCTATTATAGAAGCGTATATTTTTACTTATATCGTCACGCCAGGTCCCTTAAAAGGTAGGTAGAGAGTGCTGAGTGTCAAATATTTTAAAGACCTACATATTTTAAAACTTCAGAAAACTAAACTTCTCCATACTGAGTACTTTATCTGCACCTTTCATTTGTACCACAACCTAAAGCGGGCAAGTGTTTCTAATTGCTGATCAGCATATCGGAGGGTTCGTCCGTGTTTACATACACAAGTACTTGGCTGTTATAATGTAGCTTACCTGGGGCGAGATAATGAATTACAGGCAGGCACTTAATGTTTACGTAACACTTGACTATATGTGTTGTGCTCACTACCAAATTTCCATTGATGAAAGTGTCCTACGAGACTCGTGACTCGTAATTGGTTGGAATCTGCCTATTATTCTATTCCAATGCAAATTAGAAGGCTTGATACCTTGAAGTTATTACATTTTCTAACAGAAATGATTGAAAATCCATTTGCAAATGTGCACATAAAAGAAATTAAGGGTTTTAAAAATTTGTCCGTGGGTTCCCTTTTCCAAAAACTTTTGCGTTCTGTGTTGCTTAATTTCATCGAAATATTTCTTCTCATTTGAATGTTTAAAGATGACCAATATAACTATTCAATATTATCCAAATGCGTTTAATGAGTTACTTAAAATAGGCGTATCCACATGACAGCTACGATCCGTGATTCCCGCATTGATCTCGCACGCTGGCTGAGTCTGTCTGATCTGCATATCGGGTGCCGAGCGCCTGTTACTTATTCACCCGCTCTCCGTGCGCGGTTATCCTGACTGAAGCACATTATTGAGTACTTAAAATAGTGTATTATTGTATATGCGCTACATATATTTAATGGTTATTACAATTTTGCGAAAAATCTAGTATGGGTCGTCTTCATCTTACTCTTACTATCTGCAAGATAAAATCTATGTTACAGTGTTGTAAGTAATAGTTACTGTAATTGGGGAAAGTCTGAAGATGACAGTAAGGCGCCAGGAAATACTTTGCTGTAATAATTCAATAATAACGATTAGAACCAGGCTCGATATTGAAATACCAAGGGATACGTTAAAGCTTGCATTATTTATTGTTAGGCTTATTTAAACCCAAAATATGGGAGAATATCGCTTTACTATACAATTAGGCACGAAAAATATAGCCACAATGGCTAGCCTTGTAAGATTTGCAAATTTATATCAAGGCTTAGTTAAACCTTCAATTATCACAATGAGTCATCGCTCGAAGTGCCATAATGCCCGCTATTGATCTACATATATCTAACCAAAATTGAAATCGCTAATACACTAACGGCTAACATTATACAAGATACACTTTGAGGTCCGCTGTCTCAAACACGTTACAAACACGATGGGACTAAACGGTAACCAACGGCGGTTATTCGAGGATACAAGGATGAGGTTGCAAAGATCTACAGTTTAATGAACTTGGACTGAACTCGGTTTCACTGAACTGTGTTCAGTACTGAATTAAGTAAACGGTTATGTGTAAGTAGTCGTTACATTATACGTGTTACCAGTATGTGTGATAAAAGGATACATCTATGTATGCAGAGTATATTTAAAAATCATTGCATTACACAGCAATATAGGGTTTATATTGAATAAATATACAGATAGAAAAGCTTTCGTGTACGTAATATGAGAATTCCTACATAAAATACAGTAGATATAAACAACGGGAAGCCATAGCATTTAAAAGTGATTTTTTCAGGGAACCAATAATAATGGATAGAGAAACAAAAATATAGGGGTAAAGGAAAATAGAAAGGGTAAGTACAAAACAAGATAACCCCTAGTTGCTACTAAACACAGCTTCATTCTACGTATATTTATTTAAGAGGGTGGACGTAATGTCTGAGTACCATTGTGGGCGCAGCGACGTGTTGACGCCACTGGGGCCTCGTGGCGGTAATGTACAACTGGAGTCGGCTTATTTTTAGCAATAACAAAAAATGACGACTGGTTTTCTGCCAACCGGTTAAATACCTTCCGCCAGCTTAGAATAATTTATTAGAGACGTTTCTTTGAGGATTTATATTTTGTTAATTCTGTTTTATGACATCGTTTTGTTTTATGAAAACTGCGTCGTAGGTCGAGTAGTTACAAAGCGCGATTGCTGATCGAGGGGACCTGGGTTCGAATGCCGGGTTGGGTATTATTGGATTTTGCTAACTTAGATTTTCTTGTAGCGGCTAAAGTCCGAATCTGTGTCTGGTGTGAAGCAAAAAGCTATCAACCTATTGGTGGAACGTAAACTGGTGAAACGGGGGTATGTACTACAAGTCTCTGCCTACCAAAGCGCGGACTATAGGCGTGATGATGCCTTTTTAATTTAATGATGTCGGAAAGTACAACTATGTATATGTTAGTTATTAAAAGCCAGCTTTCAGTGTACGGTGTTGTCTGATGAAGTATATCGAGTGATGAATAAGCCATTGAACGTACTGCCGTTGCCCATGGACGTGACCATTTATCAAAGTTAGCGAAAAACGTAATGTAAAAGACATGAGATTGGACCTCGACATTGATAAATTGTTGCTTACGAATAATGTTTTAAAACATATTCATTCGGTATCGTGAATTGCCAAAAAGCCAATAACATAAAAATTTTATACGAGGCCCATATATTTTTGATATTTCCGGTTAATCGTTTTTTAAATTGCGGGTTAATTTGTTTCAGACCATGAAATTCGTTGGAATCGATTAAGCAGATCGAGTACTTGGCAACACTTCGGCTTCAATCTGTCATATTTCTGCATTTTAAGTGTTTAGGCGATAATATTGCAATGATCCTCCCTCCTTGCAATGACCAGTATAGGATATATGTATTTGCTTATATTGTCAGTATCTGTAGAAAATAGCAACGCTGAAATTCAAACACTCTTATCATAGGGGGGTGCGAAGAATAGCGGTGGAAATATTCAAAAGAATCTATATTGGATGTCCGCGTACAGGCATCTGAACTCATTCTGATGCCTATCGAATCAGACATTTGCTTATATTTGCCTCTGTTATTTCGAGGGCTCACCTGCAGCGCGCACACAATACAATTCAATTAATATCAAGCAAGTTACTGCTCGATTACGAATATTAATAGGACACATGGCTCTGGCGCGGGATTAGGGTTTGTAGGGAACAATGGCACCCTTTATCACAATATTATTGTCCTAAGGTCTCTCCTCCCGACATTCCTTTTCATTGCCCCATTCCGAGAAAATGTGAACACATAATCGTTACACGCAACGTTGTTTTTTATGAACAAGAAAAAGCAAACACATCTCCAGTCCACTTTTCGTTGGGTCCACTAATTACTACGGTTTGTGGAATATTAGCCAGGAGTTTTTACGAGTATGTCTGATGGATAAGAGATGATTATGAGCAAAGCATTTGTGATAAAACATAATCCTGTCTTACAATTTGATTAAATACAGTAATATGTACAATACAATAGGAGATGCCTTAAGCAGTTGTAGCCTAGCGCTTAGCCTCCTATTCGAGACCCCGGTCTTCAAACAAGCAAACAGACAATAATTTTAAAGCCAACTTTTCAAGGTCTGTGTCTTGTATATAACATAATATAGCAACTACTTTTTCCTAAATCTACTTGAAGTGTACATTTTTATGCAAATTAACATTACATAAATATATACATGTTAAAAGTAAAGACGTCGTTTCATGTATCTACGAAACAAGGATCCGAATTACTGGCTGTTTATTCTTATTTTTGGCTATAATCTTCAATGAGCATGTAGTTTAATGTCGTTCAAAATATTTTTACAGAGTAATCTTAAAGCTTTTTGCAATAACTTGTTCCCAAAAATGGCAGTTGTATATTACGGTTTGAAGGAACGACCAACGTAATTTTACGACCGAAATTAATTCCCGTGGGACGGCGAGGGTATCGGAACTCATAAAGAA
Organism: Parelbella ahira ahira; assembly: GCA_018244795.1. Classification (NCBI taxonomy): domain Eukaryota; kingdom Metazoa; phylum Arthropoda; class Insecta; order Lepidoptera; family Hesperiidae; genus Parelbella; species Parelbella ahira. Next base: position 29,010 of record DWME01000773.1, read on the forward strand.
ACATTTACTTAAACACATGCTCACGATGTGAGCCGTGGGTACACAACAAAGGAGCCCTTCATAACGTTATTATCTTGAGGTCTAACAGTCCCTTTCATTATGAAACATAAACTCAATGGGCAGTCGCAGCCCTCCGTATCAATTTCCTATGGGCAACGAACAAATGAAGTTTTGTGTACGTGAGACACTAAAATAGATGGTAATGGATCCCTTGTGTCTAATTTGGGCGGAGTTAGTGGTTTTGATGCACACATTTTATAACATTTTAACATATAATTTATAACACATTCATTTTATATGTACGAGTATGTCCGGTGTATGACAATATGCTCATCACTTATTGCATTGTGAGACAAAAACGTAATTGGTAAATCGTGAGAATGTTCTACACGTATTTGGCTCTCCCTTCGCGGCTCAAAGGCGTGAAGTTACGTTTTTTCTTTTTGACATAGAATTCTTAAAAACTTCGTGAATTATTTTCCTGGCTTAATCGTGTCTTGTAATTTTACTGCCATGCAATTCCTACATGATACACGTTGAAGTAATAAATAGTACAACAAACTGAGAAGTTCAATGTAGTTCATATATGTACGTTCGTCGGTTCAGTGAAACAGAACTGTTCAATAGTAGTGAAGCTTACTGTTTGATTTCCCGAGCTCGAACGTTCAATGAATATTGAGTAGCTATGGATACACACAGGAGTATATTATATACGTGTGATGGAAAATATTATACATGTCGAACGTTATAACATAA
>DWME01000774.1:0-29765 GCA_018244795.1 Parelbella ahira ahira
TAATATAAATTATCTTGAATTAAAATGAAATACCTACTCATGTTCATTACGCAAATAATTGTTTTATATGAGAATCTAACTCACAGCCCCCGGCTCAAACAACACTGGCACTACCTAACATTAATAGAACTGTCATTTAGATGCACTTAGTTTCGTATTTTGTTTGTGTCAATATATATACATACATATAAAATACATACTTTTTTACCAAAATAATGAAGCGTATTAAAGATGGAATAGGTACCTCAACTTAATTAAGAATAATTAATACACTGTCAAGAGTTCGTAAGACGGCTGCTAACTTATCAAGATTTAAAAGCAGTTCACAAGTCTCACTGTTCACAAGTCTTATTCTACTAAAAGTTTGTCTTCAATTCATGCAGTAGAATATTCTAGAACAAAGAGAGAATCACAATAAATAAAATATACGCAGGTTAAGACGTTTTTCTTTAAATAATAAACAATAAACAAACATCTTGCGTTGTGATTAAATTATGTACCGGTTCAGTTATTGCATGTTTTTTTGGATAGATGGATTACTTTCGGATCTATTCAAGGTCCTTCTTGAGCTCCCACTAATCGCAAGAAGCTTGTGATGGAAACTGCTTTGCTCCGTCTATCTGTTTAGATTGCGCTTACAAGCGCTTAAAGCACTCATCTCAGAATATTTTTATGCAGACTTTTCTCTACTTTGAATGTCACGTTTTATAGTCGTTTTCAGTAAGATATTGAAGCTTGCTCCCGTACCTACTACGATGAGTTCTAGCGCAACGCAATCGAATATACCTTGGGCGAACATCGCTGAGTAGTTATAAATGGATTTCATGTGATCTTTGCATATTCAAAGTATGCAGTCTTAGATATTCCTAATATCTCGACTACTCGAGCTGATGCAGTGTGGAGTAATTCACAATATAAAGTAACTTACATATCATCAATCCATTATCACTGACGTGTTATTAAAAAAATCTATATTAGTTTACATAAACCTATACTTTAAATATCATGGACACCAGCTTACAGTCGTAGAAGAAGCGTGCCAGATTTGTAAGAACAGAAATAATTGGCATTCGGTGCCCTCTGCCTATCCCGTGACCGACCAGATTCGACAGAATGATGATAATAAAAAAAATATACTTTGAAAAAGGTTGATGCAAAATATATAAAAACATCCACCAATAAGATCCGGTGAAAAGATTATTAGAATAAAGTCGGCATCTCTTAGGTAAAGAAAGTTACGGTCCCCTGTGATTTATCACCTCATTCCGGCGAAACTAACTGCTTATACCAGGAGGCCAAATAATTGTAGTGTAGTTTTCCTGGAAAATAGTGAACGTTAGGAACATTCACCGTTTTCCTACCCTCACCTCCCCCTTTAAGAATTTCTTGCACTCGAGAAGCGAGACACTATTTTTAGTTGAATAGCACCAACATGGCGAATATCTCATGTTTTGTTAGGTAAAGAGTGAATATCAGCTATGATACAGCCTTTTTAACTTTCTCAAATAACTAACTATATGTACACAGATCTCTATAAAAAATTCCATATTATCAATACCCATAGTATACATATATTATATGGGAATATGATACTGCAATTTAATAACTGTAATACTGATTTGTCTTATGAAATTTATTAATAAGGTACTCTCAAGATTCTGAAACGAATTGATAATATGTAACAAAAAAGTAACATCATGGCTATAGTCCTCGAAGTGGTGGATAGAGATGACAATTAATGAATGAGAATGAAGGAATGAAACGACGGAGTACAACTCATATAATCTACGGCAACATAGATATTAGAGCTCGTATGTTGTTGAACCTCGACTATTATTCATAGCGATCCTTTCGCTAGCAACATAATAATGTGAACTCAAGATATCTTAGGTTTATGCACTCGTAGCATGTAGATGATATAGATACACATTACACAGTTTTTTAGTCGAATATTACATAAAAATAGGGTTGCCTAATGTACACAAAATGATATGCTTGTGGTGCACGCTATTCCTGCAGACAAGTTAATTACTAAATATATCATCCACAACCTTAGGTAGCGTTTTGATTTACGACCGAAAGAACACGGGGCATCAAAACGCAAAAAATGGCGTTTATTAATTTGATGTTTTCGTGCAGACACGCGTTATCATTATTTAATATTATTTTACGTGGTTGAGGTGGTGGTACTTGGATATTAGGGATGTGTCGTTGAAACGCAGTCGATAGGGTTGCTAAATGTAGTCTTATCTATTGTATATCTACTATCCTTTGAATAACCATAGAGGACATATTAATTTTTAATTTTATATTCCATAGTCACTTTTGTTAGTTTGGAAACTGAAAATAAAGCTCTGAATCCGTGATGGAAACAGATCAATATGCCTTTTTCATATTGGGTGTTTTTTATATTTCCCGTATTAGTGGTATTTTTTGGGTAAATATAAACAGATAAAATATGACACTAAGCCCAGTATAGTCGACTATGGTGGTCATTATGGGAGGCCTATACCCTGAAGTGAACTGAGACAAGGCTGATAATAATAATTTCAGCATTAATCAGCATCATATCCAATAGACCCATTAATAAAAATTTAATATACATAGATCAACGTACAACAAAGCTTATTAAATTGGCGTTAAATTTCTGCCCTTCTAGGCAGAAAAAAAAAGTGACACCAGTCATGTAAAATATTATTCTGAATAATACACGATAATACTGTAATACAATATTTATCCACTTATATTATCAGAATAATAACTGTAATTAACAACTTTCTTAATTTTTTACATCTTTATTTTTTCACATCTCCTTAATCAACTAATTAACTAACTTTTAGTTTACGGGGTCACACATAAATTTCAAGTATTTAATTATGTCTATATATAATTAGTAAACTTGTATGCATTTAAATAAAATAATTAAGAAAGTGGAACAGTTAACGCTGTTTGTCTTCAAAGTTATAATTTTGGTTCGGCATCATAAAATTATGGTTTCCGGCCAATTGGTTTCAAAGTCTGCCGTTGAATATTCACCGCATCCGTCCATGAGCAGCTGGATGTAGAGCTGGTTCTAAATTACACATTGGAGAATTAGAACACCATTCCATAATTAGCAGTTGCACGGCCGTAAATATCGAAAGGTGTATTGAACATGTTTCATCTGTCGATGATAAAAGTTTAGCAACAGATGGTTTAATATTTCAAATTATTAACACTTTTAAATTTGCTTATTATTATGAGCTGTTTCATCGTATACCCCTTATAGCCATAGTGTTCCACGTCGGCGCAATAAAGGTATGAAAGTTTGTTCTTACACAATAGGCAACGGGGTAGGTGATGCGAGACGCCGTACTTTGCGATCCCGCACCCCACTGCCGATCGTGGGATTATGGACGAAAATAACTCAGGAGACACCTACATAAGTCCAGCTATAGACTTAAAAATTTTAATTACGTTGATGATAATGAATAGTGAAGCCATTAATAAGGCTTTTAAAATCGTAGTTGAGTGTTAAATTCAATTCTTCATTGAACGAAAATTCGTAAACAAGGAATAAATGTAAACCGAAACGTGACACAAATGTAAACGCAATCCTCTTCACCAATCCGCCGAGGGGTACCACAAGGTACAAACCCATAAGAATTCCTATTGTATCAGATTACACCCCTGCCACACTAATGAGTGAAAGCATTATATAGGCCCATATCTTGAATCTCCCTCCCTCACTGCACATGTAAATAAGTTCACAATTTATACTTGAAGCTCACTCGACAACAGCCGCCGTAGAATTTGCAAAGTTGATAGCATAAAACAGTTTTGTTGCGCTCGAGAGAGACCCGTTGAAAGCATTTCACGCTCCAGTTAGGCATACCTTTTTCATATGTTAAAGAAACAATCTCCATTGTGTTACATAAAATAACTTTCGCGAGTTCAAAAATTTCACTGGTATATTTCGTAATTATTATTATATGTTCAAACCAGGTCTCTTACGGTGTTAGACCACATAACTCTGCTCTTACAGATCTGACATATTCTTTTACATTTATCTCTTTTTTATACGCACGCTGATTTTAGTAATTAATTTTCTTGCAAAAGATTTGAGGCAAAAATACCCTCAGAAATAGTAACCACGTAAGCAGTTAACGAATATGGAAGGAATAACCCAAACGGAGACGTAAACAATAATGATGATAATGACGGTAAAACAAAGCTGATGGTAGCCGATCCGTGACCGATAGCCTCAGTTGATGCAAGTAATGTTGAAAACAATGTGGCGATCGATGGTGAGACCGCGGACGGGCGTGAGTCAGACGATAATTATGTCCATGTCATACATATTCTGACTCGTAATAGTAATATAATAATCGCTATCCATATACCCGTCTCGAATTACGAATGATTCAGCCGTCTGTTGTTCTCTTCGTTTCTTATAGGATTTCAACACAATCGAGGCTCTTGACTTCTTTTATCTCCATTTCCATAAGACGGCCAGTTAGCGTCTTGTTACTGATTGCGCTCTTTTGGTTCTAGAAAAGATTTTATTTTATTTCATTCAAATTAAGCGTTGCCTTCCTTAGGTTTTATAAGTTGGAATGCATATTATGGACGAGTTCGGTAATAAATAGGATAGCTCCTATTTATTATCGAACTCGAAAAATTTTTCTGCTGGTGTTTCGATAATAGTTGTGATTTTTATAATGTAATTGTTTTCGTATTATTTTGGAACACTAATAATCCTGAGGTACAAGTTTTAACAGTAAATTTTTAGCAGTCAAATGATTTTCGGGACATTAAAATAGGTATCCACAGGTCATGACATATACATACGTACTTAAGTTATGTAAGACTAAATATAAAGACCATAAAAAATGTCTACTCGTAACCGGTTTCAGATTTTAAAATAATCTTACGTTCACCATATATCACTCGAATTGCTACACCGGAGCCATCGGAGCCATAAACCAATTAATAAGTGGCCACGTAGATCGATAATGTAGATTACCAGTCTTAATCTTGAACAAAAAATCATTAATGAATGCCATGGAACTGAACGTAAAAAACTACGTGGAATTATTTGCAAGATTCGTGGTATTGCATAATTTAAAACTAACATTACTGAATACGTTATTAGAATATTCATTATTCGAACAAAACAAAAAATCTGCAATAGTTACTACACGGTACTCATTAAAATTAATCATTCTAGAATGTTGCGTAAGTACCATCGCTGCAATCATTATGAGTTTTGCTACGTTATCATATCTTTTTCTTCAGACGGTTGCTTACATTACAAAGACGTTTAAATTGCAAATTAATAAATGAACAACTAGCATATGCAGAAATGGTTATCTAAGGAGATTTGAAAAAGAGATCTTAAAGAGACCACACTGGACGGTATCGCTAAATCGTTGCAAATGGAAGTAGGTATAAGTTTGAGGTTTTACAAAATTTAATATAAAAATATATATATATTTGAAAATTTTTATGCATTAAGTGCGTGCAAGTGTTAAAAAGATTTATGTTTAATTTGCCACACAAATCTTGTGGCCATAAATTTAAGGGGTTGAACACATTTATTTAGCTATTACTCGTTTTTAACACGCTTATTTATTCTAGCAGCACACTGTGATCCCTCTTCGAGTTTTAAAGTATTTCCTTCCTTAAATAAAATGTGGCCTCGGAAATGTTTATTACGTACTTTTTTGGGTTAATTTGTTTGTATGTCTAATTTTTCATGCTTTTTATGTGATCGTACGAAAGTTTAGATAAATTTCATTTAATATATACAACATACATATAACTTTGGTTTTTACCTGTACTTTTAGGTGAGCATACTATACTAAAAACTAAACGCACCTATCTAGTTTTTTTAAAGAAACAAATGTGTTATTACTAAATAATGACTGTCTTTAAAATATTTTAAAGCTTCCCAAAATTCTAATTTTTGATTATTTATAAAACGAAACACAGGCGCGTTTAACAAAAAAAAAGAATGTACTGTATATGTAATAAGATTAGTTTTAAGCTTAAGTACACAGAGTTGACGAAAATTAACAAAAAAGGACTCGCTCAAGAGTAAGAAGCGTGGCGGTCGTCATTTAATTGGTAAATTTAACACTTCAAAGTGAGATAACATGGAAAATCCACCGGTAAACACAGACATTAAACCACGTCGTCGGGTTCAAAGGGCGCTCAGTGGAGAGGAGTGTGGAATATTCGAAGTGTGAAATAAAACGCCGTTCCGGTACACGAAATTCGATAGAACCAACACTCTGTTCAAACAACTATAAGGCTAATATTAACAACAATCCAACCAATCAAAGAGATATACTGAAACGAAATGGAAAATATTAAAGATATTTAGCAATCAGCTGCTAACAGGCAATATTGGCAGGCAACAGGTTAGAGTTGGCCAAATGAATATCGCTTCGTAATTTATATTACTTAATAAACATACTTCTATAACATTACTTTTGAACAACTTTTGACAGATAATCCATTAATAAAATATAATTGTCTCTGCCATTGCGTAATTGTTCATTATGTAACATATAACTTTAATGAATGGTGAAAAAAGGGGCTAATGAAAGAAAAAGTAATCGATATAAAAACAACCTGTGTTCATATGTAGGTACATATGTTTTCAAGTAAACATATTTGTATAGTGGACAGATGCGAACGTTCTTATCTGCATATTAAATTTCACCAAATTCAGTTCAGCGAGCGGTCTCAACACTCTCAACTCGAAAACATACCAGACAAATGAACAATTACTTTTGCATTTATAAAAAAATTGTGCGTGTTTTTGGAGCATACAAAAATATTTTAGTATATCGTAGAATTGCATGCTACGTTTTTGTATCCAACGGTACACACCTAGCACTCGACTGGGAGGCGCGATGCTACATATTTTAATGCGTTAAAAATATATATAACGCGAAACGTACGGCGCGTAAACGTTAACTATAGAGTTAAAGTTCATACCGCAGGGTATTTCAACAGAGTTAACATTTCTTGCGATCCATCAGAAGACTTAACGACTTATTTGAAAAATAAAGTAACGAGTAACTCTTGCACGTCATACACGACTCTTTAAGGCTTCGCACAACACAAGAGCGACGTTATGATTTCCCCACGTGTTCTCGCGTTGGGTCACGGCGTGATTGATGGGGCGATATGGCGCACTTTTCTTTTGGTTACATTAGTAGCCATTACGCTTTCAACTCGAGCCGCCGGCTTATCGCCACGTCCCCCACCCTTTCTGTGTTTAAGCCAACGTTCGCGCACCGCACATTTTGCGTTATATATTTTTAACGCATTAAAATATGTAGCAATGCGCCCCCCAGTCGAGTGCTAGGTGTATACGATTGTATACAACGACGAATTCAATTTTACGATATCAGTACATAATAATACCTTCCTCCTGAACGAAACTAGCTTGCGGCATTACTCACGGCACTGTAAGGGACCTTGTGTAACGATGTAATAACAATAATGAAAATGCTACATATTACAAAAATATATAAAATATGTAGTTCGACTGCCGGCCGGCCTCATGTTTGAATTCTTTATTATATCGCTCATAATTTATTGTACCTATACGTTCTGTTGGAGGAAAATGATTGCGGTGAAATCAGTTAATATTACAAATATATGTATATCTATCATCATCATCATCACAAGCATCAATCTTTTTATCGTTGTCTTTAAACACAAGTCTCCTTACAGAATGGGAATGATAAGGCCATAGTCTGCCATCGACCAAGTGCGGATTCCTAGACTTTACAGACCATAGACAACTTCAAGGAGAACTTTAAAATGTATAAGTTTAGTCATATTTTTTTCCGTCGCCTTTGTAGCAAATGTCGCAAATCTTAATGACGTCAATAACTTCACAAAGTCAAGTGCGTGCCGGAACTTCCAACGCTATTACTTTGAAAAAACTACCTGTGAAATGGGAATTTAGTTTCAAAATAATACAACAGACTAAAATTACACGTACTTACATGTAATTCATTGATCTTAACGTGAATAATAAATATGAACAACTAGAAATACTGTTAAAAATGCCTAGCTTTTATGGGATAAACAAACAAACAAAAGATTCATAAAGAATATTTTAGGCCTCTGTATTAAAAACTTATTAGGTACCAACTTATATTATGATATCAAGTGATAAAAGTTTTAATTTTTTTATAAGCACATTGATGAAAGGCCTCGTAATCAAATCGACATAGAATAACGTAGGTAAGAGCTGTCTATACGCATGTTTAACTGTTTCAGTTCACTCGTAATTTCCTTTGTTTCACACAATGACCACTCGTTAGCGCGACGTGCTTTCCACAACGCATTACCTGAAGATGAAAACGTCTGAAGTGTGTGTCTCTTTCACGGGTGTGCACACCACCGTATACATAGTTCGATTCCCGGTGTTGTCACTATCGTGTGTTTTAGAGGAAACTAAATCTTATTTTAAATTAGTATAAGAGCTAGAATGCTTTGGATTCACTGAACAGGAACATCCTCTGTGTACATACAATGTATATTGACTTAACCCTCGTCTCAAAAGTAACAATGCATTGTCTTTCAACCGGTAGCCATTTAAAATATGGCTTGCGTGTTATATTTTAACAGTGTTCGAAAGCCATTATATTTCTTACGAAGAAATGTAGGGATAAATGAAGAATAAATAAAAAAAAAACATTGAATACCTAAGTATATGAAAACAGCGATGAATATAGAAGAATAACAACATTTCTTTAAAGATACACAAATTCCACACTCGGTGCATTTGCCTATCACGTAAAGTAAATTGTGTATGATATAACTATAAAAGAAACTTCGAGAACGTTCGTTTCATTTTGTGACGAAATTTTGTTTGTCGAGTTGAATTAAGAGCATTTACCATCCAGTAAGCCGCAACCATCCGATTACTTTTATACGATAGATATCTAAAGTTACCCGTTACACGTGTTAAGCCATCCATAACTAGAGCCGATGTTATTATAAGTACGGCCCGTAACGTTAAACATAAGAGCATGTTTTATCTGAGTATTTTGCAACACAAAGCGCAGCTGTGGATTGACCACACGCCTCGTCCCCAGCTATATGTGGTTAAATAGCTCGCTATTCAAATAAGCGAATAGGGTTGCCACCAATGTACTTTGAAATATTTAATGTATCAGTTTAATAGTTTTAAAAGTCTTTGCAGCATTTCGTTTGATCATGACCCCAAATGTATTCCGGGCTAAAGGTTTTGTAAGGGCCACCCCTGGGCTTTATTCCATGCAGCTTTTACTGTTTCATTCTTTATCTTTTAACATGACTTAATATACTCGTTTTTATTGATATGGTTGCGGACTGCAAGCGGTTAGTAAACTTGACCAACGTCAGACACGGTCGGTCGGTATCTGCATGGGGAATTGCTAGTGGCCAATTTACCTTCTAGATTGTTCTGTTCTTTGAAGGGAACATTAAGCCGTCAGTCCTGGTCTCTATGGTTAGGTATCAATAATTTACCTTTGACAAAAGGTTTTAAGGCGAGTTAAAGACAGCCATAATATTATTGTTATTATACATGCATATATTTTTAAAATGTTCTATTTTCTTTTTAGCGACCAAGAGAAAGTTCCTTAAACTCTTTCGAAATAAACCTAAACAAATGCTAAAACTGACGCATTATATACTGTTTCATTCATATAAAAAATTATAAGATTTTGTCATCCTTACAGTAGCAAAATCGGAAGCGTTAGCATTAGAAGAATTCAGGTCTTTCCGACGCTTTACCTTCGCAACGAAAATGAAGTTAATAGCAAACTTGGTGTCCCAAAGAACCTTTGTTAGTGCCGCAAGAGCAAAATTACAATCCACTTAACTTACAAAAAAAAATATTTTTCCACTGCAATAACAAATAGCACTGTCAATATTTCATACCTATTGTAGGTATGATATACAGAGTGCATACTTATTCCTTCCTATTCTGTCAGGAAACCCAAGACCAATAGTGAAACGATAAATGTGAATAATAATAGACGGCAGAATAAAATGACCATAGATTTCAGTTTACACCATAGACTATTTATGTACGCCCATAGAAGCTTTATCGCAGCTAGTAAACCATGAATTAAACGGCGTTAAGTAAACCCAAGAGAAACAGTAAAACGACAACTTGAAACACCAGCCCGTAGTGTTGCGCACAGATTATCGAGCTATTCGAGTGTAGGAAATCAATTACCAATTAGTTTCAACATGGCATCCTTGCTCAGTCGCAGGCTGGTCGCAGGCGGGCGGCAAGAGGGTATCACACGCTCAATTACATCGCAGGACAAAGTGACCAATAATGAAAATAAAAATAAGGATGTAACTATACAATGAACCAAAGTGAGCCTTAGACTCCGCTAAGATCACCTCGGTTTATCCTATGCCATCTGCGACCAGTTCTACAGCTGGAGAAAAAAAGAACGAAAAATAATGAACCGTCTAAACCAACAAACGGTTCCAATTCGGAAAATTTATTATTATTTTTTCCAGCGCGTCAGGTCCGTCAGCCCACCTAATAAGAAACCTGGGTTGAGGATATAATATTATCAATCATTTTCGCCCTTCTAAATAAAAAATATATGTACATATGTAATATTAGAATTAGGATTTAAAACATAATATTCGTATGTATGAAAAAGAAAAACAATTTGAAAGCAAATATATCTTACCTTTTTTTATCCTTATATAGTTTTAATAAAATATTCATATTCAACAAACTAGATAATATATTTTGTAGAACATTATCTGGGCGGTGGTTGCAAATATACAAAGATACACAAATTCGACATTTAAAAACGCGAAAGAATCCCGGAATTCCAGGAAAGTTAGCAACCCTACCTCTCGCAGACGCGAACCCCCGTTTTCCAAGGATTAAAGCACGCCAGTTTGAAACCTCTGTAACGCTCTGTATTTTATCGATGCCTTTATTATCAACCTGTTAATATTAAAATAGCTCCTAAAATCATTATTTAAATCTTTTCAATATCCGTAATTCATAATATTAATAAACTAAAAAAGCGGGAAATGCCAACAAAAATATATTCTACATAAACTATTGTCATAATATACTAATATTAATCCTAAGTTGCGCTCTCTGCAAAAGACAATAAATATCAACAATTTATATATCAAAAGATAATTAATGATAATTTCTTGTGTCAATAATTTCAAAAGAGAATTAATTAGAGATGCAAAATAAATAAAAACTACAATCTTCAAAGTTAACAAACAGTGTAGCGATGGAGTGATAAATGAAATGGAAGGCAATTTTACGGCTCGTACGGTAGAATACGATGAAATAAATTCCCGTGCCAGTTATTATTTCGGAAATACCATGAAAATAATAAAAATATAGGTACACGTCAGGGAATTTAAAAATTTCCAACTAGTCTCCCGGAATTTTGAACGGAGGCATGAAAGCAAACATTTCAGTCTCACATTGTCAAAGGCTCTGACGGATCCGACGTTTGTTTCGACAAAACTTCCCTGTTTATTAATTTTCGCTTTTCCCCTTGCTCTGATATTCTTGTTGCGAATTTCTCTTTAGTGCTATTTATAAATAACCCGAATATTAGCGAAAGATGGTTCAGCATATTGTTTTTCAGTTTATTATTCCCACTCTAGATAAAATAAACAATGTTGTTCAGTTTATTATTCGCACTCTGGATAAAATAAACATTGTATATTAGTTTATTATTCCCACTCTAGATAAAATAAACAAAAATAAAATATGGACAGTATTTAAAAACACATCTACTAGTGACTTAATTTTGACATTAAGAATCACTTGCTGTAACGGGGAATAAAGGGCCTGATAATTGTACACTTTAGACTTCTATATTAGGTTCTTTAAGGACGATGAAGGTTGTGAGCCTGCACTTGGCTAGCTTGGCAGACTATTGTTTTGATGCTTCTCATTCAAGGACAACAATCTTCAGAAACGGTAGAGAAATAAAAATGATCATAATTTGTTGTCCTCTATGCATACGTATTATATCAAATATAATAATGTAAGTGAAATATATAAATCTAATATTTTGCTGCTGCAAACTGGATCCAACGCATCTACAACTACAACAATTGGTCCTAATCGCAAAACAATTCTTCACCAAACACCCACAAGTGCTGAAGGCACGCTAGACGAAACGGCGCAACTGATACATTACCAGGTCCATGAACTTCACGCTGCACTGCTGACGTATTTTTAGCTCTCGATGCGTTTGTGCGGATTAAAATCGTATCCGCGAATGGTATAGGCGAACGTGGATGAGTAACCGTCAGTGCAAAAAGAACGGAACTCGATATGTATCATCTTCGAACCCATTCTAATTTTGTGTTAATACTCAACGCTGTTTGGACACCACAAGCTTGAGCACTAAGTAATCTGTTAATCATGCCTCGCGAATCGATCGTGAAACAGACCAACAGACACTAATTACCGTTTTCATTGACTTTCGAGATGGTTTGTAACAAAAGATTTTTGCTTGTCTGGACATTGATTCTTATTGTCGACATTACAAGCCTTAATTAAATGAAATTAATAAGAAAATATATTACCAAAAACTTTGATAACTAAAACAGATAATGATCAGAGTTGAATTAAAAACGTATGTATATTATAGATTAATGAATATCTGAGTTAATAATAATTTGACTGACCTACATATGTATATGTCTAGCGTTAATGATCCTGCTTGCTAAGCTGGGTATTGCAAGTTTATTTTCCAATAGAGAAAAATGTATGTGTAATGAACAAAAATATTTAATATATGTATGAGTGTAAAATTACCTAGTATAAATAAGCCCTACTATATATTTGGATATACCTGTATGTAGTTGTTTTGCTGTCTGGTCATCACCATGCCATAGGCTCTATGTAGTTTAAGATACGATAGCGTGTGTAAATTGTCCCAACATATTATCGTTATTAACTGATGCACCATTAAACATGTTGTTGACAGATCGACAACTACGGACACATTGCTTGCAGATGGTGCACTATTTAACGAGGGCACTCGAAACAGTATACGTGATAAATATTGTACAAACAACGATTAAAATTGTCATGAAATATAGTTTAACGACTGTGAAACAGTCGAAGAAATAAACTATGCAACTGATTAAGCCAGCAATTGAAGATAAATATATACATCATTAACACAGAAAATATACCCATAAGACTTAGCTAGATGTAATACTAGTAACAATTTTGCAGCTGAATTCCCGCAACATTGGCTACATGCAATAAGATTTCCTCCCAGCCATTATGTGCACAGTTATCGCAAGAAAAGTTTAAAGGCGAGGGCCAGTGAGTTATGTAAAAGGAAAGTCTTCTTTCTCTGGAAGGAGATATATTTTACTACGGTATACGACCCGTACATCAAACATGACGTTCTGACATGTACATATGTATGTATGTATGCTGTTACTGCCGATGACGTGAGTCATGAATATGTATTTAACATCATTGAAGCAATGTGGCCTTTATTGTCCCTCGTGGGGAATGTGGCTGGTAATACAAGGCGAGGACCAAAAGGTGGTACAGCGACATTCTTTCACATCCGATTAGCCCAGTTTTTTTATCTGTATTTAGTGGACAGGTGTTCCAAATATTGGACAATACCGTGGGTATTAGTCACGGGTCAGTTGAATGACAAGTTTGAATCAATATTGAATAACTATAACATTTTTAATACGACATCCGGTATATTTAATAGATTCGTGGTATCTCTCTCATTCGACTATTTACTTTAATTACGCATATCTATACAATTTTTAACCATGACACTAAAAGTATTTTTGGATCATAACAACGTATATCAATAAGCAAGAGAAAATGTATTCCAAATTTTATTTCGAAAGTAGCATCTCAATATGTGTATCTCAAATTATGCGGAAAGATCGCCAGCCGGGATACGTGATCAGGGGTAGTCGATGTGCGTGTGGCAGTTCGATTTTCGGCCAACGGGTCCCAATGGGCATTCGGGGCTAATGCTACTCAAGAACTTTATCCCGACCAATTGAACTAACCGCCGTAACTGATGGCAATGGGCTCGATACTTGAATCATATTGTCTACCCTATTTTCTTCGATTCGCCTTCAATAGTCGTGAGCATTTAGTTTAAGTAGTGGAGACAAACTTGCCTCTTATTGGATTGGATCAAATTAAACAGGTGCAAATATATCTTTTTTATCATATACATGAACAGCTGCTTCAAACCCGGTTTAGGACAGACAATGTCGATAAAAATACATACATTGTACAGACCCAGTTTCAAGATAAATGATCTTTAGTACGTGAAATTTCATATTTCAAACTATTTACAGAACTTACCGCGGCATACATTTTTTAAACCCTGTCATTTTTAAAATTTCGAATAGGGCAGCCCCTAGTTCAATAGCCGCTGGCGATTGCGTCTGAAGTGTAGCCGCCGGGAGTTCAAAGTCCTATATGTGTAACTGATCAAGAACTTTACACTGCTTTACCTTTTAAAATTTCACCTACTAGATTCTACAAGGTCTGAACCGCGTAAAGGTTAAGTTGTAGCAATCTCGATTTAAAAGGTTGAATTTAATCGCAACGATCACACTTTCCAGATTTTAAGATGGTTCTTTTCGTGTAGGCATATGTACATTTTTTTCTAAATATAATTTAATAATTTAATAATAACTGACCATGAGTGATATAACTTATATTCTTCTTTTAATACTCTCATAGTAATTTCCAACGTTACGATTAGAACAGGCACTATTTATCTTGAACATAGCAATAACAAAGCAAGCAAAGGGTTACTAAGAATATTTCTGTTATTGTCCGACTATTTACAGTTGAACCGGCTATTCATTATGGGAACGCGGCCTATTATTGTATTATAGTACAATACGACAACAATATATTTATAAAACTCATTACTAGACCAAGTGGAGTGAAGTGATGTGAGAATAACTTTTATTATATATTAGGTATTTTATCATAGTAAAACAAGGTTATTAAAAGTCTTGAAGATTACTGTATAAGACTTTATGTTACAAAGCGGTTCAATGGGTGAACCTTGTTACAACGTCATAAATCTGTAAGTGTAGGTCGTAATTTTCAAGTGTATTAACTATTATCGCAGCAGTACAGACTAACGGTCGTTAATATAAAAATGTATTTCATATTTTTATATTTTATTATTTTACATTTTATTTATGTTTTTTACGTTTCATCAGTATGTTTCATGATTATATTTTACTTCATTGTTTTTTTATTGTACTGCATATTGGGTATTTGTGAATAAATGCTAACTGCCTCCTTTTTTCCTTCTTTAGACTATTTCTTACTTCTTATGATGATAGTTGAGCTATAGCTTTATTATTAAGCATATAGTTTTTTGTCCAATAATATTATCAAGCCCAACGAAGAAGTTCAAACAACGTGGGAATCCTGGTTTGTACAAGTTCACGCAGCGCGTACAAAACTGAGTGCTTAATAACTGCAATTATATTCCACACGCGGTGCCCTTACAATAACATGGTCAACTAGGACATTGAAAGATTCACGCAGGTTCTAATACAATGCAAATGAGTGAGACGTGGCTAGCGTTGGTTACGGTTCAAGTAATGAACTGAGGACGAAGGGTTTGCTTTTTGCTCTATAGTTTAAATGTAGACAATGTGCTTCTAAATCTTTAGGTGGAAGTAAGTACAGTGCAAATAGATCCAAAAACATATCCTGAGATATCCTCGAAATGTCTTCTTTGAATAACAAATAATGTCACATTTGTGTTGCTATCACATATAATTGACTAGAAATGTCTCTTCTATTAGTGTGTATTAGTAGTACATATACACCGCATTCAATTCGATCAGATTTTGGTAGCAACCGTTTTAAACCATCCACCAGTCAATACCGACCTGAAATATATTCCTCAAAGTAGCTTGGACGGGATTCAACAGAGATAGAAATTATTGCTTTGTTTTACGAATGCTTTTAATCAATAATTTAATGTTAGATACCTGCACAGTAGAGTATTGAGAACATGAGAAACTAGGTCGCTAGTGAGTCGTGCAATAAACTTCCCATAGTAGTAGAGTAATAACTACAATTAAAGCTGTACGCATCGCCCCATGGTAGGGCCGGTCCGGACCTGCTGGGCCTTTGTCGTGCGTTTGACAGGGTGCTATTACCATTACACCATTGATTTGAACGACTGCTAATGTTTTTTGTTACGACTTAAAGAGTAAATTGTTAGGGAGCGGAGAGTAATTCGACGCAGAGCAGCGTTTATGAAGTAATTTTCTCCGTTTCTTATCATGGATTATACATTGATTCGATCCATTGAATCGTTCGTAAAGAAAATTTGTTCAACCGAACGCGTCACATATTTATCATGTGACTCATAATGGGTGGAGAACCATTATGAGACAATTAAATTTGAACAATATTTTTTATTAGAATTGCGATTTTCCATCGGAATATTTTTGCTTTGTTCATCAAGGCTCATTTTCATGATTCAAAATTCAAAGTAAAAGTTGACTTCGTCCATCTCATTAAGCCCTTTACAGTTTCGCTCTAATGCAGATCTCCCAGAAAATGAGACAGATTAAAGAATTGTTTTTCACCCTAGGCAAAGGCGAATTAGCAAGCATCAAGAGCATTGTAGAAAACTCTAAGTGGCGCAAGTTTCTAAAAGATAATATTTTTCAACGTGTAAGCAGATGATTAAAAATAGTGTTAACTTTGCAAAGATAGATAAGACAAGGATTGGAATCCGAAAGTTAAGGAGACAACATACTAAAAGACTAAAATCAATTATCACTGCTCTGAATATTGATCTTTATCCTAAAATATTTTTATAGTATTTTCGTGTTTAAAATATTTATCATAGATACATATATACGAATATTCTAAAACGAACTGACCTCGATTTATTTCGCCGCCCATGAAACAAAACGTAAATGAAGCAACGAAACATTGACACCACTAACAGCATCTAGAAAGCTTCCAAAATAACAATCACTATTAAATTATCCCTAAATGGCGGCCATTAGTCGACGCCCTCGTTTGTATTCGTCGTTTAGAACAAATAAAACGCGTATGTGGCGCACTGGAGTTATTATACCATAAATAATAAAGGTCGAAGTCCTGCGCGCACACGGCATGGCTGCGTAGGCTTTCGTTGACCAAGGAACCAAAGGTCGATGATCCAAGTTCAGTAAACGCGTCACGCAGGGCGGTCAGCTGAACAGAAAATCCACAGCATAGAAATGGTGGTAACAGATTCGGCTCCAGAAATATTGAAACTCGATATACAGTATGGTTCGTTGGCATGACGGCTACCGTGAAAGTTTATGACCACCCGTTATTCTTGGTGAGTTACGATCAGGTGTCCGAAGGGCAAGCACTCTAAGCACGTCGATAAAAAAGCAACGTAATATTTAGCGAGTGGAATATATTAAGTTTATTCATGTTTCGAATAATTTTTCGATTGCCTTACCTATGCAACAAAATAAAGATTTTAACTTGATGATTCAGTACATTGTTAGTTTTTTACTTTAGCAATGTTCTATACGATTCAGTAACGGAGGAAATTAATTACTTTATATTTTCAGTTGCCACAGAAAGCTTGTATGGGAACCAGAAGGTTTCTGTAGAATAAAATAATTATTCTAACGCTTCCGGAACTCAGAGCGCATCATTCCATCGGAAAGTTCTCGAAGGCAAATAGGTGCTGGACCAGCAATTACAAATCGCACCAGAGTTAAATTAGTTTTTACACTTTACACAACCGCGTCGACCGCATAGAAGTTTGGTCTGGTAATACTGGAAGATATTAAAAAAGTTTCGTAATAAGGAAAAAATACGACGAATGATAGTAAGTCGTGTATAATTTATGACAATCGAAAAATTCGTAGTGTTTTCTTGGCTTAAGCCTAAGAGCATTGTACACTTCCCATGTAAGTAACCCACTAGTATGTTAACAAAATTACAATTAACAAAATTATTCTTACCAATCTCAAACAACAATCACATGATTCGTACCTGAAAGCAAAACGATGAATATTAATCAACAATTAAAACAAGTCAGAAATAATAAAACCAACACTACGTAAAAGGTTAATGGAATGACCACATTTGTATATCGGTAATTGGTAAATCTATAAGATCAATCGAGAAATGTTCAGAACGCTACGGTGGAGAAGTTTAAATTTAATGTTATGCAATAAAATAAATCATAACTCACAAGGCGGTATGATTAAAACTGCAGTAAATTCAGTTTCAAGGAAATATTAGAGACGGAACAATTTAATGAGTTATAAAATTATAAATCGATCTAAAATTACCAATGGTTCAGTTATCTCACCGAGAATATACCGTAATCGGTTTCAAGACAGGAATAATAAATTTATTACATAACTAAGAAAAGTTCAGTTTGGCATCTAGGTATGTTAAGAAAATAATAAAACATGTAATAGGGACAATAAACAGGGTAATAAATATGATTGCAAGAGTTTAGCAAAAATGATTTATAATATTCGCTGTCAATGATGAAAGCTGGTAAATTGGATAAGCACAATTATTTTAGGGGTTTATATATTTTTTCCACCCTCTTACCTTTCCATTACCGTTCCGTGCTTAAGAAATTTTTTTTTAGAGTACTATTGTTGTATCTTATTAGATATGTAAGATTCTCGCAATGTTTTTCTTTACAGATGTAACAAGTGTTGTTTAATCTTAAAACGGAAATTTTGGTAAAGAGGTGCATTCCAGAATTTGAATCTAAAACTTCCGGAGTAAAAGGCTGACTTTAAACCACCAAGCTGTCATTGGTTAAAACATAAGTAAAACAAAATTTCTAAAAAGGTATATTGAAATAAATACGATACTATAAAGCGTATCGAGCGTCTAAAATATTAAGTTTTCTTTAAAACTGTAGTAAAGTACAGATTTCTTGATAGATTCATTAACCCGCTCACTAGACCATGTTTCTAATATATCCCAGGACTGTTAGTAAACTCTAGTTGTATAAAAGTCAAGTCTAGACTCTATTGAATGCAGTAGAGCAAGACTACTTGAGACGTGAGCTATCAAATACACTCGTGTTACAGATGTTCTTTTATCGACAATATCAGAATCTACGAGTATCTATAGGGTAGCATTTATAGAGTAAGCGATGGCCTTAAAAATTCTCGCAAAAGGGAAGGTGGATGATATTGCATTTTAACAGATCTTTAGGCTAAAAATAGTATTAAACTAAATGCTGGAAAAATATTTACATCGTTCAAAAAATACGTGCTTCAAATGGAAATCACAGACAGAAACACGTAATGGAACTTATGTCTCGAGGCCAGAACCACGTGTAGCGTTAAATTGATAGAAAGCGGAGAAATATTAATAATATATACAGCCTGTATCATGTCAAAATACAAAGCTCGAGACTACCTCCATTATAACGAAAACTTCACAATATTTCCGGAACGTTTACCGCAAAGTTTTAACGTAAGCCTCTTACGCGTTGTTATAGAAAAAGCATATTAAGTTCGGGGTCTGTTTGTGGGTAATGGTTTAGAAACTCCTGTAGTTTGAAGGGAATTCGTAACTCTCCCATCCCATTATCAAGCACTTTTATCGAACAATATTATACTCCCACCAACGAACATTGACCTGGTTTTGTAATAACATCAAATGTCTTCGAAACAACTTTTCTTTTTTCCATAGTGTACATTAACTTTTCTCCACAAAAGAAGTTCAATTACAAAAGTCTATATATATATTTAGGAGTTCGGTTCTAAAAGTTTCGTTAAAACAAAATATGGCAATAAGTATTTGCATAGGTAAAGGAGAACGTAAGATAAGTACCAAAAATATATTTACGATTATTGACACATTTTGAATAAATGCTGAGTCTAGAATAATATATAGACCACCAATAACAGTTAAACGTCAAAATAATTTACGACATAATGTACATACAATCGCAATGACCCTGTCTATTAAACTCAGTAAGAGATAACGGACAGGTTCAGTGTCCACTTATCGCCAGTGCAGTTCTAAGTAATTTATGTGCAGTACTATAAGTAGCGTCTAACGAGGCAGACGAGACTTGATGGCACCCCGAAGATGCAGTAGTTTATATAATGTATGAAGAGGGTGATGAACGTAGAAGTACTTTAGGTTTACTAAGGATAGAGAATTTTTGCACTTGATCTTCTCTGCCTACCCGTAAAGGACCCGATGAAAAGTAAGAGCGAGGAGCAAATGCGAAGTAAGGCTGCGACATCAGCAACTTTTTACCTATGATATTGTTACCATGCAAATGTTAAAGATTGTCTCACATCTCTCAACTCTCTTTTCTATTACTATGCTTGGGATTGTTCTAGAAACTTATTGTGTTTATATCTTTATCTCAAGGTTCGTACTAGCACTAGACTAAAACCCAATAAATTCGATTAAGATGAGTTGACACGAAAATGTTACAGACAATTCTGCTTTTGTCATCTAATTAATATAGAATGTAATATTTGAAATATCGGTTTAACAATAACAGTACCTTAAAATCTATTACGGGAGCCGTAAATAACTCAATAAACTTATCTAGGATCCAACTTAAGAATACAAAAGCGTGCCCACAAATATATATATATAATCTTTCAACATCAAACTAGATCAAAGTCGATACAAAGAGGCTCTGTACATCAAAAACAAAACCAACACTTGAAAGCCTCCTAAATGATATTCTAAGCTACTAATCACATCAAAGCCTGACTACAAACAAAGGTATTCGAGACTTTAATAATGAAAATTGCCAAAGAGTAATTACCTCAAGTAAAACAAAGATAATTCACAAAATACTATAAAATAAATTCGTTTCAACAAATACATAAAGAGTATAAAAAATCATGAAAATAAATTTTTACCTACAATGGAGAAAGTACACCAACTAATATATAAGTATACATACATATTTACCAACAAGACTATACCCTATATTAGCCCAAATTTACAATCGTCATGCAATGTGGTATACAATTTCATTTTTATTAGTTATATGCCAAAAAAAACCTACTAAAATTGTTAATAAAGTAATTTAAAGAACACCTCAAAATACACACATGTTAAGTTAGAATAACACATTTGTAACTAAGTGAAGTTGTATTATTAGTGTGAAACAAGCCAAGCTAAGCGTGATGACACCCCAAAGACATTCGAGTTTGTAATTACACTAACCGTTTGTCCGGAACAGGGGCGTGAGGCGACTGTCAATTGAGAAGGTCTATGTAGACAGGAGTATATTGCTTATTGAAATGAAAAATATTTTTTTCCTGTTCTTCAATTTTAGATTATAGTTGATTAATTCCCGCTTCTCGTTGGGAACTAGAGAGAAAACAGATCTCATATCCCCCTTTCTCCCTACGTTATGTTTATATTGTTGTACAAATATACCGTTACATAGATATATTCAAATCGGTTCGAGTTTTTGGAAATCCCGTTCCTTGACAAGAGGCAAGTCCATCAATATCCCAAAAATAAAATCTTGATTTTGTATATCTTGATTTTGTACATCTCGATTTACTAATTATAAGAGTAACATAGGAAAGTAATGAGTTTAGTCAAAACTTACAGTCATAAAAGGTGAAATTAAGTGAATAATGGGTAATAATGTCAACTAAATTGTTTAATGTGAAACTCGCAACACCTTTTTTCTGTACGGAATAACAAGTATATATCATAGTTGTGCATCCATTTTAGGCCATTTTAATTAAGGGAAATGAATGAGTCGTACTTTACAATTATCGGAATATATAATCGAATATTTTATGACTTCACTGAGAATAGAGAGTACGTCAAATATAGGTCTGGAATGATCTATGATTATTACAATGACTGCTGGAATATTATCAATATTTTTTAGTATTTCTATAATTTTTATATTTGAATATTTATCAGTAATCGAGTTCAACAGACTCAAGAGTATTCAACAGACTGAGAATTTTTAAAATAATGAAGCGATATACCCATTCAAATTAATATTCGCAACAATATCCATTACTAGCCATACACACATGCTGGCAACGCCATTAAAACTGGATTTTTATTATAATGGGTTGGCATGCAGAAGGTTGGGTTCGATTGCCGGTCAGAGATATTTGAATAATGAATTTAGCCGCGTATGTGTACTTATCCATGTGTGTGTATCCACGGAATCCCTGAGGTATGGGTTCTTCGTGAGGGGCTGTAAATTTGAGGCGTAACCTATGATGATCATGAATATAATATGCTCAGAAACTGTTTTAACTATATATAATAAAAGAATATACACTGTAGTTCAACATTAAAAAAAACAAAACCGTAGGGCAGTTGGCAAGAATTTGCTAGTCAAAAATACATTCTTATCACTGTTTACGATTAGATTATTCAACTGTAGCAGATTGACACCTGAACCATAGATTCTATTAAAGGGAACAAAGACAAAACACTAATTCACAATCCTTTGTATATCTCAAATATAATAAATAAAGAAGAATAAAGACTTTCCACGTCTCGTAAGTTTCTTAATCTTAACTACATTTAAAGAAACGGCGGATTAAAGTAATCCCCAAGGAACGGTTGGCAATACGAAATCTATTCTGCGTGAACATTTCAACAAACTGTTTCGATATGCATGCAATTTGCATCAACTGATTTACTAATCGAACGTTCCAGTTGAAACGAAATACTGATTCTAGTTATATAGTACTGAATTATTTAACATTGAATGCTCATAGTTTCTCCTATAGTAGAAAATTCTGGAACACACTCACTGGTTGAAGAAATAGAAAACTAACAAATTGAGAACACACTCAAGACTACAAAGAACTATCAAACTTTGACAGTGATATTATATTGAGACAGAACCATCCGATAATGTACACTAAAACTTACTAATAAACGGATAATGTACCTATACTAAAGCTTACCAATATACGGGTAGTGTTTAGCAAAAAAAAAGTTTTTTGGGTTTTTCTATCTTGAAACTGTTAAAATCTACAATAAACCACACCCTTTTAATAACTCTTAGACGACAAATACGAAGATACTTAGAGAATACAATGTTTTTGGTACGAATATTGTACCTAGTACTCTCTGTACCTACTTCTACTATTGACGAGAATTAATGCTTGATACTGTTGGTCATGATGTTGAACAAGATATTGTGAATTTGATTCTCATCTAAGACAAATATACGATTAAGAGTATTTGTAAGAGTAGAGGTCTGGATGTAAAATTATGTAATGTAATTTATCGACCGTTCAATTATATTCAGTATAGGTACTTTGCCTTGTTTGAGATTAGATTGTCATATGTAAAGTGTTCCCAAGACATGACATAGTATGACAGTACATGAACTAGAAGTCTCGTATTCATATCAATAGTACTCTGTAGCAGAGAGCTAATGAAATAGGCCCAAAAATATTGACCGAAAACAGTTTTCTAGTTTTCACTTAATAAAGTTGGTTTCTTGCCGTAGCTCCGTTATTTTGTTGACCTGAGCTCAAGCATACACGTTGGGATGACCGACTAAGTCAATAAATAGGACAATGGACTAGCAGAGCGTGTTGAATTATGTAACTCTCTCAAGCTCTGTAGCAATATCAATCAATTAAATACAAATAAACGTCTCCGCGATTTAAGCCATTTGATAAAGAACTAAACAAAATTATTTACACATGTAAAATTATTTATCAGCAACATTGCTAGTTGATAAATATTCATTGACGGTAATAAGAATGACATGGCTTATTACACTTTAATATCGATTTTTGATAGCGATAACAGATTACATTTCCTGTATTAAATTGCTTGTAAATTGCATAACAAATATTTAATCATTGCAACAAATCTATTGTTTCATAATACGTGAGTAATTAATCATTAAATGCGTTAATTGCACTTTCCAAAAGGCAAAACACCGTTTAAAACATGTTGAACAAAATGAAAAATTATTCCGTTTATGTAGAGATAAATTTCACTGGGTTGAAAATTCGTAACGAAATGCCAACGATGGTGAACGTGGAATGGCACGAAAGCACGTCGCAATTTCTGATGTAAAATAATTTAAAATAATGATCCTCAAAGACACTGAAAATGAAACTGAAAATTTCCATGGAATGGCTACCGCAGTTTTCCGTACTGTTAGTAGGCTGTTGAGGCCTTTTAAATTTTTTCAAGCTTTATAGGTTACTGGGTTAAGATCTGTTGAGAGTCGACGATGCGGAATGGCATAATTCCGCTGAGCATGAACGGCTCTTCTTTTTTAAATAAAACCAAAAGTAATGGGAGTGGAGCCAGCGTTTGAAAAATTGCACTAAAAGTGAAAGTATGAAAAAATGTAAAGTAAAATTTATTTGAAGTTCGTCGTAAAATTTTAAAGGGCCAATCACACGGGCACACAACAGTCGTAAGTAACCGTTGCTATCCATGAAAATCTTTTACCGACCTCGAATACAATTGAAAAAAATATAGATGTACCTAACTTTGTTCTTAGCATACAAATTCGAAGTCTTATCAAAGTATCAAGATTTTCCATTAAAATACTTTTGCTGATAAAATAAGAGAGAGATAAGTGGTAAATGAAAGTAATTTCTCAATTAATTCCTAATTGATATATTAATTGACATTTGGTTAACATTTTGCTGAGTTCATCAAGGTTTAAAAAACATGATTAAAACTAAACAGAACTAAATGAATTATACAACTTGCTATTAACATTCAATGTAACTAATATGAACTTATTTTTATTCCTACAAAGATATGTACAATAAGGAAAGTTGTACGTAACTATGTGTGTGAATCCACGAATTATCAGAATTACCCGACGTCAGTAAACATGACAGTCATTTAAATAATGTAAAAAAATAAGTATAAAAGAATACGAGAGTGGTTAGAGAAAGAAATGGTGAAAATGTGAGCATCGGTTTCATTTAACGGCTAACGGGCGGGGTCAGCGCACCGCCAACATCAGATACAGTCATTGGGACTTTTATAGTGTTTTATAGAGATACATCAGTTTTATAGCTGAAAATCAACAAGTGATCCGCTCTACCGATGTTTAAACTTAAAAACGATCACAATCCTGCAAATCATTTAACGTTTCAATAGTGTGTGTAGGCTAGATATTTATTTAAGAGCTATGTTAAATATTTCAACTGATTTTAACGTTGAATGAATAATATGTATAATAAATACTATTAATATGTATTTATTTCACATACATATTATGATTATATATTATTATATTATAAGCATTATGATACGAATAATATGGGACTCTAGATCTGTATCCAATGTATGGAAATAGGCTCACCATCTATTCCAAAGGGATGTAAACATAACTAGTCAAACGTGGGAGTGTCCTATACTTCTCCGCCTAGCCCTTGTGGTATTACAGGTATATTATGTTTTATGTTTGATAGGAAATATTTGAGACAACTTAGTAAGGTAGTGTGCATCTTTTATATCATCATCAATGAAATGATACAAGAGGTAGTATAATTTTTTCAAATGCAAAGTGCTGCATAGGCTTAGATATAATCTGACCTAACACACCATTTCTCTATAACAGTGGAACCAATATTAAGCTTCTCTATAAATAATATGGAAAACCTCAAGTTGTCAACTTCCCTTGTCAATTTATTTTTAAACTACGAACTGCACGAAGCACTTCAAACGCGACGGGTTCACATTTCAATCATAACAGTGTGTGTCAGTTAATGAGTAGATTTCGGCTGTCACACGCTAAAATGGGTGGATGGTAGTGAATCCTTTGATGTTCTTTCCAAAATGATGTATGGGAGGCAATGTGTGCACTTCAGTAGTACACGATCAATTTATGTGAATCATTTTATTTTAAAGCGACGAAAGCCCGAGATTACAATGTGACGAACATCGGTTTTATGTTACTTCTGTCCGGTAGTCGAATATTTACGAAGTTTATAGTTTACTTTTTTGTCGAACAACAACTTGTTTGATGTCATTTCATAGCATCGTTTTCGGTTTGAATTTTATGTATGCGCATTTTGCTGATACAAGATTATTTATTTATTGATGTGGTAAAACAGAAAAGACTTAACAGACTGCTACAGTTATTGTACAATTCTAAAACACAAATATAAAACATCTATGAACGAATTATTTTGATGTGAGAAATAAATTTTAATTTAAAAGTCACTTATCGTAAGCAATAAATTATTTAAAGAGATAACATGTTTAGGAGATATAAGAATTCAATTCTTGAAATGTCACCTTTAGAGACTTGAAAAACATCCAATAAACGTCATTAACATTCCTTGAAACGTCTTATCTGTTGTTATCGAAATGATTGCTTCTGTGTTTAGCAAATTCTATTAGTTAACACGTGTTGTTGTACTTAAAAACTTTATCTTAGTGTCGTGTTGACAACATGTATTACAGAATACTAAAAGTACTTCAATTTGGCCTATATGGCCAAATAGAAGCACTTTGGTGTTTTATACGTCTTTAAGATTTCTATCTTGTGTCAAAACAACAGCACGTTGGTCTTTTAAAACAAAATAAATATCCGTCTTCCAAACAAAGTCAAACAAAGCGTTAGACAATCGTAAGGAACGATTCGATAGATTAATAGCCTAATAACCACGCACTGGAGTCACGCATCATTAAGTTTATTTAGTGTGGACGATGAACTTTTAAATGGACTATAATTTTAAAACCAAACAAAAGCCATTAGGTGTAAAATAAAGTAAATAGCGTAGGGAATGGAAGTTATACTATAATTATATTTATATGCAGGTCTGATTATCACATGAGCAACGATATTGTGATGATGAATGATGCATGAATACCAGTAGAATTGTCTCATCACCATCATCATTAACCTGCCAAAGTCCAATGCGGGCAACAAGCTTCCACTGAGAGAATCTAGGCCATAATCCCTACGTTGCGCATGTAGGTTAGGGATCACAGAGTACAGCTTCTCGCAACGTTTACACTGCAGCCCGCTGGCGGCCAGGGCCTAAAGTTGTATATAAAACTTAAATTATGAAGGTACAAGACACCACTTCATCAGTAGGTAATCACCACGAGTCCACGTCCACGTTCCGATTTATTTACATAAAGACAATCACAAGGATTAAATTTATTACTTCAAAAACTAAAGGAAAAACGGAAGAGATATTATAAAAAACGAAGAAGATCGAATACCTAAGAACGTAGCTTTCCAGGTAATCGAAACGGTGTTGTCGGCAGAAATATGTTACCGCCGGTTAGGAATTCACATAATGCTTATTGGACGCATTAGTTCGAATTACTCAAGAAACGTGTAAATATTTTAAATCGGACCGATTGCAACAAATAAACTTGATTGTGTATTTATTGAACAGCCAATCGCTACTTATGTAGTAAATGAAGCGTCCTATTTATAATTACAATACTAACAATAATAACTATTAAGAAATTTCGGAAGAGACTGACTGGATCGTATAATTAATATGATCGTAAACGAACTGCATACAAAGTCGATGAACGTTTGGGAATTTACCAATTTATATTAGAATCGCGTTCATTTAAACTGTACGCGACTATTTTAATTCTAAAAACAGTTGCTCGTTTTACGTAATAATCATTAAGAGAACAGAGAACAGTGTCGTTTTTATTAAAAGCGAACCAGGACAATGTAGCGGCTAAGAGCTTGTTTAAGAAAACATAAACAGTACGCTCGAGTGCGGCGCCGCAAGTATCATTACTTCGCGCGGAGTGCTTTTCCTTTTTGAAGATTTAGAATAATTACTTACACCATTAGCGATAAACTTGGTTATGAGTGAGCAACCAGAAAAGTATAATTATTATATTCACTGTAAATCAACAAGAAATATAACTTGCATCGAATATGAACACACTCTGAAACTT
The DNA here is from genome assembly GCA_018244795.1 of Parelbella ahira ahira. Lineage (NCBI taxonomy): Eukaryota > Metazoa > Arthropoda > Insecta > Lepidoptera > Hesperiidae > Parelbella > Parelbella ahira. Next base: position 27,950 of record DWME01000774.1, read on the forward strand.
GATAATTTTGATACCTATGAAGCAAGTTTAATAAGAGTGGATTGTTTTGTTGCTACGGAAATATGTATTCTTTCTAAAAGAATTCTCTATTTCAATGATAAGGCTGCATATTGCATGATACTTTATATTTTTATAAATTGTGTTTGTTTTAGTGTGCAATAAAGTATATTGTTTGGTTTAGGGTTTGAGACATTTATTATCTCAAAAGATTAGTATTGTAAACATCAAGCGGATACACATAACCCATCCTTCTAACTATACCTATACGTATTATAAGTGTTATATACTGTACACACATAGACATTAAGATCGATCGTGCGAAACTCCGAGGTCTTCACAGCGCTTTTTTATAACAGTGTAGTATATAAAAACTCTAGCAAATTAATATACCTATGTACGTGATGATCGTTCAAATTCTAAGAAAAAAAAACTACGACTCTTTAAATACAATTTGGATAAAAGATATAAGCTCTAAGCTTTGTACCAAATCTTACAATACAAAATTTTATTTATGAACTATGAGTGCTCTAAGTAATAGCTTTAAATTACCTTTTTATATTTTATTATGTTTCTTTGAACGACTGAAGGTAAAAACTAAATTATTTAATGCAGTGTTCGATTACTCATCGGTGGTGAGTAAATCTGGCGCAGATAAAAACAGAGAATCTCTTAAAAAAGAAATGTTAAAAAAGGTATCACGGTATTAAAGCCCGCAGAAGTTATAAAACAATGTGATCATTCGTGAATAATCATATGATTTGTGTAATCCTAGTTATTAACAGTTACCTCGCTGCCAAGAAAACAATCAGCCGATATTTCATAACCAAATTAAACCAGTTAACCAAATATAAAAGAAAATCATAAACACGAAGGCGTCCAATTTGATCCGCATGCCATTGATTGCTAGAAATTTAAGAAGAAATAAATTCTGAGCCGAGGAAGTTCTATTCTTTCTAAAATTGCGAGATAGAAAATTTAAAGCACGCTGATAAGGTCACGCAATAATAAATATGTTGTTAATAGAAGTGTGACTTCTTAAACCATTTATCTTTGCGGACAACTTTGTGTCAACAATTTTTTTTTTCATTACAGGACAACAGTAAATTGGATTAAGTACTGGCTTCAAATACGACCTGTAATTTAACTTATTCAGGGGCCTAATAGCCCGCCTCTTTTGGACGACTAATTAGTACAAGTTAATAGACTGATTTATCGTTAAATCTACATTCTACAACTAATGACCAATGTTCCGCTATAAACGCACGAACGTGGTTAGACATTTTAATATCAATGACCCTTTTATTAAATTATTAGTTAGTCATCATTACTGACGTAACAGATAATTTATGTACAGTCTAATAGATTTGAATGATGAGTCTAAGTATCTGTTCTGGTTTAGGGAAATGTACTTGTAAATAAGTAATAGTTAATAGTAAAGTAAAGTAAAGTAAATAAGTAATAGTTTTTCCATGGCGACCACGACACACGGTTTCTACCGCGGGGCTGTGAATGTAAAGAATTATTCTTATTACTTTTAAACTCCATAAGGAAAAGAATCAGGAAAATCACAAGCAAAGCAAATATACAGCACACCCTAACTTTATTTAACGCTTTCATACAATGGAGAAATTTGGATCACGAAGCAAATGTTGAAAGACACATTTCTTTTATTCAAACGAAACCTACTCGATACATGCGTACATATATTATTACAAATAAATTAAAGAAGCTACTGAGATATTTTTGAAGTGAAACTTCTTTAGGCGCATGAGGGTAAAATTTTTACAGATGAAACGTCACGCCGGTATGCAACGGA
>DWME01000775.1:0-29749 GCA_018244795.1 Parelbella ahira ahira
CAGTTTTAAATAATGAAATTAATATTAGTGAAATAGTGAATTATGTCGTCATTCCTCAAATCCTACCAGGAACCGCTTTTAACACACGCTTGTTTCAATGTCTATAAATCAATGTAGGTAACGTGTATTCAATATAAGTCCCCGATTGGTATTCGTGGTTTACTGCTTTAATATACACTTGAAGGCGTAGATCTGCTCTAATGGCACGTAATCCACATTCCCAATAGGTACAAATTTTCATTAATACGTTTAAGATTCAGCCATGACGTCTTTTCTTTATAGCAATAAGTGGATTTGAATTACCTGTCTGACCTAATTAATGACGGATATTTTTCGATACATGTAATCGAGAGACGATATTTGATATTTATTAAAATCTGATAAAAAATACATCCGGTTTTAATTCCTAATAGGTACTCAACAAATGGGTAGAAATAATAATCGTTTGCCTGCCTTGTTCTCAAATGATTTGTATTGAATGCAGTTTTTTCATTCCTCATTAAGCGTCTAAATATAAAACCATTTATTAGTCATTATTATCTCTTACGCAATTGGACAAAAAAAATATCGTATTAATACAAAAGTAAACAAAGCAACTTACTAAATTGATGCGAAAACCATCATCTAAAATGCTATTTTTCATTAATGAACATTCCACAATTTAGATAAAAACAAATTACTGCTGAAAAAATCACCTGACAACCGCCGACACCGAACTTTGGTTTTATTGCTTTGTACTAATCTTTAAATATTCTCATTATTTTATTGCGTAGTATTCAGAACCCTTCATTAAGGAAAAAAATAAAAAGCAGTTTATAATAAAATTTATTTATTTCAGTAAAAAGAAAGTATTATTAAGACAAAGGGCTTAAAAAATTCACCAACTTATTTCATATTATGCGATCTAGCAAAACAAATAACGCTATAATATTATGATTTTGTTTCTTATCATATACCCACGATAAAATAAGAAGTGAATATTTTAAGCATTTTCAGTTCAGTCATATCATTGTTTAACTCACCTTACAGGAGTTTTCCAGAAAGTCGGCCCACAATCGCCATGTTGTATTTCATGGAAATAAAATAAATATATTAAAAAACTAAAAAAAAACGATGGGCAGCCCATGTCAAGGTTTATGTACCTACTGCTTATGAAATGACCTTTATCGCGAATATATTTATCATCAAGCCGTATTTAGCCGTAATGAACTACAACTATTATTCATTAATAAAAAATATACACCTATAATTGAAGAGTTTCAGTAACGTTACTCATTGATTTCATGATTTAGGCACCATTGCTATTAGGATACTGTTGGAATATCCTACAAAAATCTATCTTATAAAAAAATTTAAAAATATTAATTATTTTTTATTAGGATACTAAACAAAAAATTCAAAAGAGGACCGTAGGCAGTTTTTATGCGGTTTCCTACCTATAAATAAACATATTATGTACATAGAATCAAATGCTATGATTATTCGAGAAGTATTGTTAGTTGTGAAGATAGGAATTTTTAGATATGAAAGATGTGGTAAAACTATTCAATTTACTTAAACTAAAAGGAAATTAAGAAAAACACCGACATGGCGGATATAAAAGATGCAGACTCGTAATTATTAGACATTCAAAATTGGAATGTTCGTTGCTAGTCTCGAAACTTAATTCAAGGTTAGATTTTATATGGTATCGACAGATTCAATTCTTTAACATCAAGATCCGAGAAAATAGCACAATATAAAATCCAAAATACCTGTACGTACATTTATTCCATTGGTTTTGCGATGATAATATGTAGATAGGCACAAGAACCTTTTACATTTTTTATAGTTGTTTCATTTCTCAGAAGCTATTTATTACTTGTGCAACAGAGTTGTATATTTTTTGCATTTGGTGAAATGTCTAACTATCATAGTACACTATTTATTTTAATTTATGAAGAAACCTACCCACATAAAAAAGCATTAGGCTGGGGCCGTTTCAGACGAAAATGTTATATTTTCATATTACTAGAAACAGTTATATTTAGATATTGACCCAAATAAGGAAGTATTATTTTTTTAATGTTTACCGCTCTAAATAAATTTTTACAACACTTTCTTAATACACTGTTTAACAAATTTAAATGAAATGTTTTAGATCATACTTACCAAGACCGCAGATTATGATAGTGAGTTAGAAGTTGGAAGTATAGAACTGGAAATATGAGCCAAGTTAATAAAGCAGTCAAAGCAAATCTAAGGGTAGCAAACATGTCGACATGCGATAAAGGAGAAAGAATATGATGTGGATATACGTAATGTGTCATTGGCTATGAAAGAAAAGACCAAACCCCCAAAATTTACTGGACGAGTCAATCTTCATAGGTACCTAAGTAATTTAGAGCTCTTTAATGTAACGGACATAATGAAAGAAATCGGACGCGTAACATACAAAATGTATTGTGACCATACTATGTAAAGTTGTAAAAAGTTCGCGACGTTCTCAATATCTCCATTCAAGTGCATAGTAGCCAAGATTCTGAAAATACTAAGTAGTTTTATAATACATTCTACCTAAGTCAGTAGCATGGAACAAGACTGCCAAATTCTTCTATTTCCTGAATAATTATAACTTTTGTTGTCAAAATCAATCAAAAATCAAATCAAAATTTAAAAAAAATCAATCAAAATCATTTGATTTTTCGGGGTTGAAAATGTGTATTTCGGTGGAAATATAAATCAAACAAAATCGTCACCTATGTACATTAAATCGATAAATTGAGGTTTATATTGCAATATTCTATACCGTAACAAGTATGGCGCATTCGTCGTCCTGACGTTATACTCAACCGACGGATAAAATATTACTTTCGTCTTATATACAACCCGGTCAGAAATAAATTATCTGGCACGCCCTTCGTCCCTACCAATAAAGTTGTAGTAAGAATGAACATATAGGTCGTCAATCATCTGGCTCAATAGTCTACCTCGATAATGTTTAGGACCAACATGTACCTACCTAAAGTAAAATTGTACCTACCCATAGTAAAATTGCCAACAGCAATGGCGATTATGTACCTACCTAGTTCTTCTGGATTTGTGACGTCACTACGCTATGACATTTCGTAAAGCAATGGTAACACTGAAAATAAAATACTCTTTTCCATTTTCTTTTTGGGAAATCAATCAAGGATAAATTTAAAGAGAAAGATTATGCAGTTTCGATATAATTTTATTTATTTTGAACTACTAGTATACGGCATAAGAAAATTATAATATTCAAAATATGCACCCATTATGGTACATATTTTCTTATAAATTTTAGAAGTCAATTAGTGCTGCTACAAACTTACGGAACGTAGTATTTCTTCACAGACGACTCGTTAACATAAACGCAGATATAAATTATGTAAAGGTCGAAATAAATTAAAAATATCAGTCTTCTTCCATAACCTTCACAGTATGTTGTATATGCACGAAAAATGTCACATTCGAGATTTTTAAATTATCAGTTATGACCATCTTAATGTGTGATGATAACGTAAATTTATTAAAAACAATTCAAAATAATGAAATCATCAATCGAAGTACCTAATGTGATCAGATTAAATTTTATTACCTAGATTTGAAACCCTATACCTCAGTACCTGTGAACATCAATGGCTTCTTGCAACTTTCCAACTCTATAAATATATACTTTAATCTCAATTGTGACCACCTTTTATAGCCACAGCCCTATTTATTAACAAAGAGGGTTATATAGCCATGTCATACTTGATTGCAATCTTTTATTTGAAGATTTTAAAGAATGTACCGTGTCGGGTACAAAAAAATAAATATAAGAAATTACAAAAAAATGGGCATTTCTCAGTAGAATATGGAAATTAAATAATCAAATCCATCAATTTCTTTAAGTACATAAAAGTTCAAATTTGCACATAGATGGGAACCTAAAGATGCAGTTATAACTTTTGGGAAAGTAATAGACAGTAACACTAATGACACTGAATTTTATTAAACCTTTTGAACCTAGCTTCCAATAACCTGACAGGTCTCCAACAGTTTCCATACATTTAGTTTCATACAATCCAATAGTTGAATGCACTAATTTCAAAGGTGAGTAATATAGTCTAAACAAAGGAATATATATACAGATCTAAGGAAACAAACCTACTTTTTTTGTAGTAAAATTTTATTATTACATAATATTGCATTAACCTAAAGTCCATAATTCTATGCCTATTATTTCATATAACAGCTATTTGAGAACTTAATACTGAGTGAATTCAGAAAGTTTAAATAATCATGATCATCTAAATCTCTGATGTCAACTTAACTCTGATTTCTGTAACCTAACTTCCATTGTAAGGGAACTCTTACAGTTAAATCCTAAATTGTACTTAATTATCTGTTCAAATCCTACAATAATCCTCAATTTAACAAACTATAATTACCTTAAAAATATGTCACGTAAGTACCTAGGTACTACAATAAATAGAAGGTCAACTTACATTTCAGTACAAGTAAAAATAATCTATTCATATTTATCTAGAAGATTATAAAGAAAAAAATAATAGTCAACTACATTCTATTGATTTTCTGACGGCTTCTCCTAGGTGGTCTCGCATGTAGACCTGAGGTGTGTATCTAGTGCTCCGGAGCGGACTGCCTACACTAGCACGGTAAACTCTGCTCTACTAGTGTACTTAGCACGAAACCTAGAGATTGAAAAAACATTAAATTACGTAATCAACATATTATTCTAACATTCTAACACTAGGGGGGCTACCTGCATAGCATTAATTGTCGGAACTATCACTGAACTGACATAACAGACATCGCTTCCTAAACTAAATTAATGCTATGTAGTGCTCGGCTCAACCTAGAAAATATAACGCAAAGGACTGCTGACAGCCTATTGTTTATTGATGCAAAATATTTTCCAAGATTATGTGTTTTATAGGTTACAATTGTTGTGATGTGAAATGATCAGTAAATGATGTTATAAAGGAGTAACTTACGTTGCTTAGAATCTTCCACCCCTTCCACCCTGACCACCTCCATAGTTTCCGCTGCCATAGCCACCGCCGCCGCCGCCGCCACCACCGCCCTGGTTCATGCTGTATGGGGTAGAGCGGTTGTTGCCATATTGTTGGTTGCGAGTGGGACCACCGCTGTAACCTTGTTGTCCATAGTTACCAAAGTCTTGGTTACTTCCCCAACCACCCCTCTGGTTGCCACCCCCATATCCGCTACCTTGGTTACCCCAACCACCCCCTTGGTTATTATCCCAAGGGTTAGAGTTGTTCCAACCACCCTGATTGTTTCCATAGCCACCTGCAAAATTATAATTTGCAGTTGTAAATTATACTGTGCGCAATTGTAGAGAAATACAATTAAATAACCTGATAAAGTTCTAGCACTTACTAGAATTGCCCCAGTTGTCATTCCTGCCCCCAGGTCCTCCTTGCCTACCTCCTCGTTGACCTTCCGCTCCATCTTTAGGCAACGCCTTCTTAACATCTAATTGTTTACCATTGATTTTATGAGGTGCATTCACTGTAATAGTCATAATATTATTATTATTCATCCAATTAAGTTAAAGAAATTTTCAATATTATTACAAATATCATGTATATTGATTTGCGTACCAGAATTACCTGGATTCGGTAGTCAGGTATAGCTTTAATCAATAATTTAATATCCACAGTCAGAGGAAGCCAGATTCGGACACTAACTCTTCCAATCTGGGGCAAAGCTGTGGAATTTCACGCTGTAAGTCATTTGATAATTAGTAACAGCATCTACTTACGGCAAACTTTATCAACTGGATCGTAATCATCGAACTCCACGAAGCCAAAGCCACGCTTCTTGCCCGTGCTCTTGTCGGTAACGATGCTGACATTCTGGACGTTGCCGTAGTTAGAGAAATATTCGCGGAGTTGTTCCTCATCGTGGTCATCCTTGATGCCGCCAATAAACAGTTTCCTCACTGTCGCTCCCGCTTCTGGATTTTTAATATCTTGTCTGGCAACGGCCCGCTTAGTCTCAACGACACTAGAAAATTACAGATATTCAAATAACTGTGTATAATAAATAGCATGACTAATATAATTAACGGTAAACGTTAAATGTAACACTTGTCGACCTCGCAGAAAATGCCACATGTATCAATCCACGAGACATTCACCAAGCAATGCCTTACAATTTCTGCAGTAAAAAACGATATGAAAACAATTTTGAAGCTTTCATATAGCTGGACTGCAGTAGAAAATGCGAAAAAGCTTATAAATTTCTTACCGTCCATCAATTTTGTGGGGCCTGTTGTTTTGCGCGTCATCAACCATGTGCGCTTTGGAATACGTGATAAACCCGAAGCCGCGAGATCTCTTTGTCTTCGGATCTTTCATTACAACGACATCGACGATTTCGCCCCATTTCTCAAAATGTGATTTTAATGATTCGTCGGATGTACGATAATTCAGACCACCGATAAAGATCTTGCGGTGGACCTCGGGCTCGTCCTGAAAGTAGAACACGCACTCAACAAGATGGCGGAGGGATGGCGTCGCTTCATTGTACTTTCACGCGTACGTGCGTATTACACGAATAAAAAACATATCTAGCGCAATTAATTTCACAAAAAACAGCTCGAAATATTTGTAAGAAGTAATACTAGGAAATAAAATAAAATAATACCCGAAAATAAAACGTATGACATGCGCAGTAACAGCAATAATAATACAAAATGCTATATAAAATACTTACAAAACCGTCATCGCCGTTTGGTTGGGGTCTCATTTCGTTATCCACTTGTACGAATTTACTAAACAAAGTATTTAAAAACCTGCAGCCAGCACTTTTTAGCGTAAACTAAAACTCAAACCGCGTCAGTTACAACGACCGCTACGTTCAGAAGCCACGCCAAAAAGAAGGAATGAAGTGAATGAATTGTGTACGTAAATTAGATCGAGAACGGAATTATCATTGATTGAGCGATTAAGGTGGGGGGTGCCAACAAGGACTAGCGACCGATAATCGATTCTGACATAGTTTAGGAAAGAATCACTTTTTCGTACCTCAAACTGTGGATATAACGTGTACACATATAAAAAATTGAAGTGTGTGTTTTTTATGACAAAGTAATAGTTTTTTTCATTGAGTCATGACTAATATCGGAGATCCAATCTTTAATGGTCTCAGTGGCAGAACCAAGCATTCCATTAGATGATCTTCCAGGAAATTTGTCTTAGATATTGCGGTTATTATTTTAACCATAACTTGGATGCGAAGAGCTGAAGATCGAGCTCAGTGGCATGCCATTGGTGAGGCCTATGTCCAGTAATGGACGGGAGTAGACTGATAATAAGATAATTAAGCAATTAATGAGCAATCGTCATGACTTCACGTATTTGCGTCAAACTGAAGAGTAGTACACAAAATACAAGGATAAAGTTTCAATAGATTTCACGTCTAAGCTTAACAATCGAAACAACTGGGACCAACAGTGAATCTTTTATAAATTTTATTATGTGAAAATACAAAAACAAATTGGACATAGATAGATAATGTGGTTGGGTTTCTTAATAAATCTTGACTAATTATCGTCAGTGTAATAATGTATTTGAATTTTAATTACTCTAGTAATATCACAAATTACTCTTTCAGGATAATGAGATAGTCATCAATATCGATTCCAATATTCGAGTACAAAATGACAGTACTACACTAGCATTAATAGTTCTTGAACTTGAGCATCATTCATTCTGAGTGAGTATAATAAAGCGGTATTGCCATAACCATAACTAAATATTCGTTACATTCAACAGATTTTATGATAAAATAAGTACCGCATGCCAATGAAATTGGTTTTTATTACTTTTTGTATCATTATCTACAGCTTATCAATATGCCTATCCTACGATTTGCTACAATTACTTCGAGGGATTTTTAATTATCTTAAAGAAGATTACTCAAACAATTTATCTCCTATAATGAGTGAAATAATTATTAACCAACAGAAGTGTCAGTAAACTATTGTTTGTATTCGTACATATTTTATTTTATTTATAATATAAACTTTTTTATTATTATCTGGAAACAGTATTGTCTATAAACATTTGCATACTTAGTCTCTTACTTTGTTAAATCATAGATCACATTAATTTACCCACATAAAATTAGTAGGCAATAAATTTGTTTTGTTTAAGATTAGTTGGGGCGATTTTCAAAAGCAATACGTGGTCTCAGAGAACAAAGTGAATAGCACGTAAACATTCAGCTAATTATGAGGTTCTGCTTCTATTCACATTTTTTTTTATTATTTATTATTGAAAATATGTGGCGACCTTAAATTTTTTAGATAGCTAAGCAGTATTTTATGATACATATCTACAATGTTTATAGTAATATTGATCTAAGGTTGTACCCATAATGTCACGGTAAAGCAAAAAAGCTGCATCTTTTAGTTTTAGAATTGTAATAGAGACATTTATTCATCATAACAAAAGGTGTATCTATCTGGCTGGCTTACAAATGTCTCATCGTATATAAACTCAAAGCGATTACATTATTTTATTTTTCTGCTGTGGCTTGGAAAGTTGGCATTAGTTCTACTTTTATGACATTTCCCGTGTCATGTCGGAAATGATAAAAAACATCCTAGTTGATGACATTGTTTGCTAATCTATATTAGAACTCATTATATGATATTGTAATTAGAATACATTTTATTACGTTTCTAGAAAATCAATCTTCGGATTTAAATGATGCTGTAAGTCTGAAAACATAAAAATATTGTTAGACATCAAAATGAAACCTACCGGTGGTAATAACGACTATGTGAGTTAAATTTTATTTTCATTTTCATATTAACTCTAAGTTAAGCACTTTATTCGCTTTATCGATTATTATCATGATTTAAAAAATAAACTGCTAACTTTTAATTTGTTTAAAACGGTGCTCACATATCATTGTAGATAGACCGAAAATTCTAGCTACGTGGCTTCGTGTTATAAGTTTTGTCCTAATTAATTACTTTAAATGAGACCGTTTCTTATAGTTGCAATAATGTTTAAGTGTAAAGTGTTTTTTTCTTTTAAATTAATGCTCGCTCTGTCTATGGAGACATTTTTATTTTATTGTTATAGTAAGAAAACGTAAACTTATTGATGCTTTCAGTTTATATTGATTATTTCAGTTACCTTGCATATTGAAGTTCATTATCATTTTATTCCATAATTTTTCTTCTTGGTCATAAGTTTCATTATTAGTAATGTTGCTTAATATCATTGCAAGGTAGTATTTGAAATGAATTGAGTAAATGGTAAAAAATAACAGTTATCCCATATAATTTTATTTCATCAAGCTCTCCCTAGCAATATAGTTAGAAGTGATTTTTATTATTAGAAATGTACAAAAAAATGAATATGTCAGGTCTGTAAGGATACATATCTTTGGCAGTCAGTGCTCTCTGTCTTCCCTGTTACAAACTGGTGATTTGATGTAATAATCAAAACTAATCTGTCATTAAAGGAAAAACCATATGCACAAAAGCCTGTAGGTCACTTGATGTGGATATAGAAATCCACACATATTGTTCACATCATGTGAATCATAGTATGTCAGCTTTCCACACTTCTGCAGCAAATGTAAATTGCTCAATGACTCACCTTTTGGTAGAAAAAAAGTATGTGTATTGTACATAAGAAACTAAAACATTATTGTTACCTACTACTCATTTTCAGCATAAAATTTGTTACCTAATTAAAATATATTTTTATAGGCTCTTACTAGGCATGCACGCCCCATCTTAGGACACATCTGCACTTTCTGTCAGGTGGGATTGTGGCCAAAAGCTAGTCTACTACATGAAAAAAAAAGTCTTGTCTACCATGTACAATTCATATACTATACAATTACAGATAACCCTCCTATAAGATGGCATCCTATAACACGGTTTCGCTATAACACGATTTGTAAATTGCAGAAACCCTCCTACAACATGGTATCCTATAACAGGGTTTCGCTATAACGCAATAAGAAAACTGTAAAAATTTTGTGTTTAGACTAAATAAGATGGAAAATTATTAACTCCATAAAAACTTTAACAATAACATTACATTAAGACACCAAAATAATGGGTCTCTCTGGGTCTCATACAACACAGTTTCACACAACACAGCATTTTCTAGGAACCTAACTACCGTGTTACAGGAGGGTTACCTGTATATTACGATGAGAAATATGCTCAGATAGAGTATACAAGATGTTCTTAGTAAGGTCTATTTACCTTCTTTTTTTAAACTTTTTAAGCATCTATAGATCACAGTCTGTTTGAATTGTTTTTTTTTAGTTTTTATGGATGTGTAGATCTGAGGCTGTTAAATTTCTTTTTTTAAACTTATTAAACTCTGAACTAATTGCTTACATTGCTTGGCACAGTCAAGCCATTTAGCATGTAGCACTATAAATAGTCACTGAAGTTGCAAATATTGACTTAGAGTTTTATGTTTAATAACCTGCTTGAAATATTGGTCGATATATTTCCATCTGAGGCCTGATTTCAATCTGATTTGGAGGTCATTATTCTATTTAAGAGTAACAGTTTCAACTGTATGAGTACCATTAAAACCACCACATCTGCCAGCAATGAGCAGTGTGGTGGAAACAATTGAGGTCTCAATTAGTTTCAGGGACCCTCCTAAGTTCTGCAGAGTACTCTTTGTGATATGACAAGTGTTTTAAGTTTAGCTTCGAATGTTAATTCTGCTATATTTTTTACTAGATATCATAATGAAATATTAATCATTTAATCTCTTGAAGTTTTAACCAAAATGTTTGAACAAAGCAGTTTAGTTTGTTATTGTAGGCACTGAAATCCTTCCTGCTTCTGAATTCAAATAAAATACGAGTTTCCTGTTTACCATTGGCACTATTATGACCAATTATTCTTAGTATTATTAAATCATTTAAATTTGATGTTTGTGTTTTCTTAATTAACTATTATTCAGTAAGTAATGATTCAAAATACCTGTATATCAGTACTAACGATGATTTCTAAATAGTAACCAAATGAGTGTTTCTTCTGTATTTATTGTTATTAATATTATTGTGTGCCAAGTCCATTAGTGGTAGGCAGAGAGCACACATTGTTTCATAAATCTTTCTGCATATTTAAATATCAGATAAATTAACTTTAATTTATATCTGCTTATATGCAGATACGACGCAGAAGATGTCTTTAAACATGGTCAATGATGTCTAAATTATTGAATGTGTTATCAGAATAACCACCATTTATTTTAAAATTAAGCAGATTTTCATATCACTTTCAGGAAGAACCAGAGCATACAAGAAAGCTCTTCATTGGTGGACTCGACTACAGAACTACAGAAGCATCATTGAAGGAATTTTATGAACAATGGGGAGAAATCGTTGATGTGGTCGTAATGAAAGACCCCATGACCAAGAGGTCCAGGGGTTTTGGTTTCATTACATACTCAAGAGCTCACATGGTTGATGATGCTCAGGTCAATAGACCTCATAAAATTGATGGAAGGTAGATATTAAATAAACTTTAAGTTATTAAATTAAGTTAATAAACTTTAAGTTGAATTTGATGACAAAATTATTTGGGACACACATTTATTAACTTATCATTAAGTTAATCCAATGTATCATATTTACACATTTCAGGTAAAGAGGAAATAATAAATAAATTATGTGTTAATATTACATTGTATTAACTGTGTTAGCTTTTGTGTTGAGGAATATGTACAAATGTAATGGGAATTAAATTTCATTGTTCGGTTTGTGAAGGATATGTTTGTTCAAGTTGTTTACACAAGAATTATTTATGTTGTATCAGTTTAGTAACAAATTAGGCTTAACTCACAGTATGTCTGATTCACAGACTCATAACCAAATACATGTTACATACATCGGTTTTATGTTGTCAATAAAATTATTATAATCTGCATAATACTAAAACAATGACTAACATATTATGTGTTTAGGGTTGTGGAACCTAAGCGAGCAGTGCCCAGAGATGAAATCAATAGACCTGATGCAAGTGCCACTGTGAAGAAGCTTTTCATTGGGGGTTTGAATCAAGAGCTGGAAGAGGACGACATCAGAGAGTATTTCAGCACTTATGGCAACATAACATCGGTCAGCATCGTGACTGAAAAGGATACTGGAAAAAAGAGAGGTTTCGGTTTTGTGGAGTTTGATGATTATGATCCCATCGACAGAATATGTGGTAAGTGATTCACTGCTTCACATAGTTATCCTTACTATTATTCTCAATATTATTCTTTTTGTTTGTTATTTAAGTGATCTGTCACAATCTATGTTACTTTTTCATTAAATTATTTATCTGTACTTTACAATATTCATAGATTTTATTAAAGTTAAAATTCGAGGCCATCAGTAAGTTGAAAGTGCTTCCAACAGATAGCTTTGGGCCATGCAGTACTACAGTTTACAGCTTTATAATACAATAGAAAACCGGACTACACCTGAGTGCAACCACAACTCAAATATAATTTGTTTCCTAGTTATTCAAGTATTATTTCTGATCTTCAATCAGATCTATATTATCATACTAAATTCAACACTATATTATATGTGCTATTTCCTATTATACTCAAAAAATATGAAATTTTCTGTTGTTTGTTTCCTATAGCTGAACAGGAACACAAGATAAACGGGCACCGTGTTGATGTGAAGAAAGCGTTGTCGAAGTCAGAGATGGGTGGCGGAGGTGGCGGTGGCAGGCGCTCTGGCCGCGGTGGAGGCTGGAACAACCGTCAGGGTAACCAAGATTGGGGTAACCAAGGTACAAAACATGCTTAAAGTTTCTAGGTCAGTTAACTGTTGAAGGATAGGTGTTAGCCTTGATCTGTCCATTTTTCTGTTCAATTCCAGTGAATCTAAGACAAAACCTTTTTCTCGTTCAAAATTAGAGAGCCACATAGTATGTGCATAGTTTGGAAATAATACTTATCTCTCGTCTTGCTATTTCCTTCCCAGTTTTTCATCTTGTAATTTTTCTTGCTTGTGTCATATATAAAAAAGAAACTTGTTTACCATATAATATCACTATGTAAAATCATGCCTGTCAACCCTGAAGGGTTAGGCAGAGGAGTGTAGTATACTCCCATGTTTCACCAGTTATGTTTAAGTCCCATGGAATAGGTGGTGAGCCTATTGCCATACACCGGGCACTGATCCAGACTCCAAGTCACTACTACAAATTCTATATTTGAAAATTCCAATAGTAAACCCATCCTGGGTCGGGTGCTATTGGACTTTTCTAATTTAGAATTTCTAGTCATGACTCAGAGTCTGGTATGGAAACATAGTATATCAATGTGTAACAATTTGATTACATTCCAGGTGGGGGTGGATACAATTCTGGATACAGTGGTGGCCGTAGTGGTGGTGGTGGCAGCTGGAATAATCAGAACCCTTGGGATTCCAGTGGCAATAACTGGAATCAGGGATACGGTGATCAAGGTTCCTGGGGTGGGCAGGATAACTTTAGTGCAAGCTACCAACAAGGGTATGGAGGAGGACCCATGCGAGCCAACTATAACACACAGAGGCAGCAGCCATATAATGCAGGTAATGTGTATATTCACTTGTATTTTCATGTTTTTGTGAACAGTACAACAGAAGATATCATGTTTATTTATGCCCATAGTTATACATTGTGTGTAACACAATTCTCAATGCATAAATATTTTGTACTGCTGTTTTTCTTTTCTGTTTCTTTTCATTTTGAAACAATGGACACCATATAGTTCACCCTCATATGACCATCAACTCTATAAATCCACTGCTGGAGATAGACCTTTCCTAATCGGAACTGCTTCACCAGGTTCTGAGCTTATTGATTCCAGCTGCACCCAGCTGCTTTCTTAAGATCGTCACATCACCTGGTAGATAGGTAGGTATGTGGTAAAAGGATGGATGGTAGAAAAATGGTAGGAGAGTGACCTATGCTTCTTTTATCCTTTTTATATAATATGTAAATATTTCCAGGAGGTGGATATAACAGTGATAGTGCTGGAACCTACAACATGGGCAACGCTTCAGCCCCGGCTGCTGGTGGCAACCAACGTCGCTACTAAATGATCTCTTGAGTCCTCTTGTAAGTATCGTCCATTTATAATGTATAGCACTTTACTAACATTGACACTATGAACACTACTTTCATAATAATCCCAACTCATAAGAGGCCCAGGTACTTAAAAATCTATCACTCTGACCTATATGCATGTACTAGCAATTTAAATTTTATTAAATAATCCAAAAAAGCATAATTATATCGTAGTATATTTCACAGACTTAACTCGTTATCTGTTTTGAGTCAAATAACATATTTATTTTGATTTACATTTCACAATTTAAAAAATCATGTTCTGTTTAAAAAATATACATATATTTTTCCAATCTAATCTTCATAGTAATACGTACACATACACACTTCAGCTTTTGCGGTAATATTGAACTGTTCCGGGCGATGTGCATGTTTCTCGTGTAAATAAATGTGAGGTACAGTATAATAAAACTGATGAAAAATATTTTTAATGCTTAGGTATCAAGTTGCGCTTAGTCGAAGCTAGGCAGGCAGACGGTAGAGTGTAGACAGGAGTAGGCCAGGCGTCGGCTAGCTAATGACAAGTGGACTTAGGACGACCAACTCGCGTACCCCATTTTGAATTTTAATTACACCGAATAAAATTACTTCACCACAAGGTACTGTGCAGGATTTGGAATCATTTTCTCTACTTATGTTTACGTGAGGTGTTCTATAAAGAGTTGCGCCAGAATTAATCTAACTATCCGCATTTTCAACGTGCAGAGGGCGGTGTAACGACTGTCAATTCAAAAATGGATTATCTATGTCAAAGGAATTAAAAAGCACAAACAATAGCGTTTACGGTCTGTATATTCTAATCTATGGTACCTTTATTCACATTTGACGTGAGTCGATATTAATGCTCTCTGCCTGCTGAAATGTGATCACCTGAATTTTGCACGTTCCTTTACAGCCTATAATAGATTTCTACACTAATTGTTTATGAAAAAGATGTGCAAATATTGTCTATGTATTTTTGGTCTACTATTATTGAATTTGAAGACCCTATCATAATGTCACAAACGGCGTAAGTCTTTATACAGTAGTTATACTCATTTGGCACTCAAATCACAGTTTTTACATGTTTGTTGATGTTACACAGCGCACGGTCCCGACATGTGTCAGATTTCTGTGTTGCCCAATGCAAAAAATTGTTTTCCATTTAAAAGACGTTTCTTGTAAAAGCTGTGGCTTCAAGTTGTATTTACGTTTTGTTTAGATGTAAGCGCGACAATTCAATTCTATTATTAAACGAAGTATGTTAAAGAACTATGAATATTAAAACATGTGCAATGATATTAAACTTACTATTGTGTTACATAAAATAGCTGTAGGTAGTTATGTGGTAACATTCCAAAATAAAATGTAGCGTCTATCGAGAGGGAAATGAATATTTAGGTGATCGAATTCATGGTTAAGATTAAGAGACTATATATTTTTTATACATTCATTATCCATATCAAATTATAATGAATTTATATGAAGTCCAACAAGTTCAATGCGAAAAGTTAGAATTAAAATGATTCCTGCGTTTCTATAGGAGAGATATGAGAACATTTTCTATATACAGCTATTTTTCCATATAATAAGTTGTAATATGTTTTTCCGATGTCAACGTGTTATGTTTTGTTCTCGACAGTTTTCCTTTTTGTTGTTTCATTCTATTTTAATGTTAGTCATGTAATTGTGTACTTGTGTGCTACATGTATTAAATGAATGGTATTTTCCATGGACTTCTACGCTGGCAAGCCGTTACCGTGGGAAAAGCCATGGTAAGTTGGATTTACGAAATAAAACTATATGAAGTAATCGTGACCTTTTTTATTTTTTATTCATCTCACGTTCCCGCTAAAACATTACACCGATATGACTAGTCAAAACGCTATGTACATTAAAATCTACCAACTAGTTACTTTAACAATGCCTCGCTTAGATAATGTCAGTTTTATTGTGTCCTTGAATCATTCGAAATGACACGCTGTACAGATTTTGTATCTAATTAAAGATTGATGGGGTAATGACGTCACACGTAAATATCAGCAACGATGTAACATCAATTACTAGACTTATCCTATTTACAATTTTAAAACCAATAAATATTAAAAAGAGTTTTCTTTACAATAACATCGACATTATGGTTTGAGACATTTAATTATTATTTAAATTAATGCGTTAATTTATTAAATTAAATACATCAAATTATGGCTACAAAATTTTATTTAACCATCCCTATGTATTTGCAAATGATGAAGTCGGTACCCTTTATAAGTTCTTCCTTTTTCATGAACTAAGAAAAACAATCATGCCAGTGATATTTGTACGCGTTATACCATATATCACAATATTTGGTTGGTATGCCTTCACATTAAAATATATGACAGCAACGCTAATCGGGGGGCAAAGTTCACCTTTTTAATTTATATGTAAATAGGTACACATAGAAGCTATTTTTTTTGTAGATGCAGATACTAGGTACATATATAGAAAATTTACATTGTTGAACTATGATCTTTCAACAAGTTATGAGCGACACCAATGTAATAGAACTTATACATCGATCTTTATATACGGATTCGATTCGATGGTTCCATTAACGTTGAAACGAATATTTTTAAGCGTCCAGTCTCCAGTAATATTATCGTTGATACACTACATTAATATAGCTGCGTACGAAAGCTGCTGGTTGCTTAGCAGATATTAATAGTAATCTAATGCATGATAGACCAGTGGAGTGGTATAATCATTTCTCAAGGGTTGACTGTGGATGGATCGGCAAACAGGGGCAAGGAGCTGGGACGTAAGGAGAACTCAGCATGTTCGGGAAGAATCCGGAAGCCGCCGCTAGTTGCCTGCAAATAAATCGTACAGTTATCAGTATTATAATATCACGTCTGTATTTCTTGAAAATGTAGGTAGAGAAGTGTTGGACGTCCCCATGTTTTAACAGTTGCGTTATAATTTCCACCGTGCAATGGGAGATTGTCTGTCCATACATAGAGCACAAATCCAGTCAATTTGGGTTGAATTCATGAACTCGCTCA
The DNA here is from genome assembly GCA_018244795.1 of Parelbella ahira ahira. Taxonomy (NCBI): domain Eukaryota; kingdom Metazoa; phylum Arthropoda; class Insecta; order Lepidoptera; family Hesperiidae; genus Parelbella; species Parelbella ahira. Next base: position 17,173 of record DWME01000775.1, read on the forward strand.
GCAGTCGCGCTTCCAACCGCTCGTTGGTATGAGGCAATCAATTTATATCGTAACACCATATTCCTTACGGACTAGACAGGCCTTTTCTACATTTATCATCCCCTTGGAAAACATTAAAGTATTAAAAATTATGACAGAAAAAAAAAAAATAATACAATTTGTGGGACGAATTAATTGAGTACGTGTTCACCTGTATTGCTGATCCAATTGAGCTTTCTCAATACGTTTGTCTTTGGCTCTTCTATTTTGAAACCAAATCTTCACTTGTGTTTCGCTCAGCGACAGAGCCGTTGCTAACTCGCATCTATAACAAAAAACAATTTGATCACTTGTAAGCATCGTTTTACAACTTAGATATCAACGTTCATTCAAGCTCATGAGGGATCAGACTCAACACCGAATTTATCATAGGTACTTTGTGTTTGTAAAACTGAGCAATGATTGAGGATACCTACTGAGTCGTTAAGAATTATGTTTATATAGATTTAGACAGTGAAGTAAATAAAAATCATTTATGAGATCGTAACTAAATACGGTACCTACTCATGTCATTCTTTTTTTGTATATTTATTTAAACGTAACGTAACATCACGCCTGTAATCCCCGAAGCGGTCGGTAGAGGAGTGTAGTACCTACACTCGCACGGTTCACCAGTTACGTTTAAGTACCATGGAATAAGTAGGTAGTGAGCCTATTGCCATCCACCGGGCACAAATCCAGACTCCGAGTCACTACTAGAAATTCTAAATCAGAAAAATTTAATAACACCCGACCCGGGATTCGAACCCAGGACCTCCCGATCGGCAGTCGCGCTTGCAACCAATCGACCAACGAGGCAGTCATATTCATTTAAATAAGCTTATAATATTTAACCTTGTGCTAAATTGTAAAAAAATTACAAATTTTGCCAAATGTCAAATCTGCCACTCAACCCTGAGTGGACAATGAAAAATTGGGGCAGATGCGACGTTAATAAAATTAAATTCATCTGTGCTAGAATGTTGACAGCGTCCTCCAAAGTGGCTTTTAAACCTTTTGTCGTTGTTTTTGAAAAAAAAAAGTAATTACCGTCTAGCTCTCGCCACATATTCCCCTCTGGCATACTCCAATTCGAGTCGCAGCGTCTGATGAGCAGAGAAGGTGGTCCTCTGACGCCTGGGTCTGCTCTCCTTTCGTCGTCTTCGAGCCACTGATAGAAAATAATATTTTAAGTTCATAAATATCCTGAGACATCACGCACGACCATCTGATAGCAAACCAGACAGTTGCTGTTACTAGATTTGATATTTAAGGTACCTTAGTTATATTATAGTAAGGACATAGTATTTTAAATGTCTAGCATCATCATCGTCATCGTCATCAGCCTATCTCAGTCCACTGTTGGACTCCCCTATGAGCGCCATCGCGCCCTGTCCTCGGCTTGTCGCATCCAGCATGTGCCTACAGCCTTTCGCAGATCGTGATCTCACCGGGCCAGATTGCGTCCTACACTACGTTTGCCGAGTCGTGGTCTCCACTGCAGAACTCGCCTACTCCACAGGTTGTCGGTTCTTCGGCAGATATGTCCAGCCCATTGCCAAGCCGAGCTAATCCTTTCAGCTATGTCGGTGACCATGGCTCTCTGTCGGATCATTTCTGATTCTATCCTTCAGAGATAGTATAAAATATGTTTAGTATAAATAAATTGTCTTTATGATCGTCGTAGAATAGTCGTAGTCGTAGTAAAATAGATACACCAGAAATATTTGATCAGTCTATGTGGCTGCAATGTTAAGTGAGTATTATTGTTGAAAACTATACCTATAAATAACTTTCTATAAAATTATACGTCTACGCCGATATTTCTAAAGCTCTTTTATATATTATATAACCCAGCAATAATAATCACTACTTATAACGAAACCAAAATATTAATCAGTAATGTTCCCACGGACTTCCAATAGCAATTTTTACTAAAATTTTAAATAGTTCGTCAAACCAGCAAACCCATACAAAGGTGTGAAGGCGCTAAAAGTTTCCGGTACGGCATTGGGCAGTGGTTTTCTTACGACGTATCTTGTGACACCTTCCTCGTTTACGCGAGAATAGGCGTGTTCTTGCCCGGTGACAGGTAAGCCACGACCATTTATGTACTAACATAACAACAATTTGCTACCGACTCACACGGTGGAAGTCAATGCGGTATGTTTGACTCGAGTTACATGCGTGTAGCTACACGTGTATTAGTTTAGTTTTATTTTTATGCGGTTTTATTTTTTTAAGCCTGGGTAGGCCCGTTGGGGAAATTTTAGATTTTTGTCTGACTTTCCTCGCTCATTTTGTAAATCATCATCCTCATTATCATCATGTAATTTTATAATAATTATTGTACTTTAATGCCAATCCTATATTAGAACTTTTGATATCGTCGACATTTTAAAACACGTCAGATAAAAAAAAAACCCTTTAGTAACCTGTCTGCAAAATTCAACCCCGTAACTATGGACGGGATATTGTCAATATGCCAAGTGTATTGTCCAATAATGAACTTGATAGGTACTGGTCATAGTCGGCCGACTGTGCAGTTCACCAAAGCCGTATATACCACAAGACAAAGAAGATGCCATGCCAATGAAGATGAATATGCATTAATATGAACAAAAGCCATCGGTACATGAAAATATATAGGTACCTACGCCGAAAATGTCTCAATTTTTACAAAATTGACAACTAAGTCAAAACACACAGATAAAACATTTAAATTTGTCCAAACAATTTGTAAGCAAAACTTACACGGTCACCCAATCTTCGTGTGAATTTTAAGATACATAAACACTACAAACCTTCAACCGACACAAACGCCTGATACGAAAAGAAACTACACATTTTTTGTGCAACAAACGTATTCATTTCATTACACGCATTAAAAATCACGAAACCCCGTATAATCAGATCGCGAGAATAACAACGTAAGGATTCTCTCCAGTTCCTGTAATCATCACGGAGTGCGCATGAGAAAAGCGTGCTTGTAAGAGCTCCGGGGCCTTATTCCGCACCATATTGCCCCCCGGAAGCGTCGATGAAACCTTTCGCCGTGCAGGGGTGAATCACAAACTTTAATCGTTCATAATTTGCAACCCGATACCCGAATATAATATCCGACGGTATTGTTATGAACACGCCATATGTCGCTAATCGTGATTTTAATACCCCTGAGCTCAATTCGCGCACTTCCAATATTGCTTCCTTTTCCTACTACCATGTCGTAAGGTAAGAGATTTTTTTTGCTTAGAAATCAAAATTCAATTCCGTCTTTTATACGGATAGATAAATTTTAAATAGATATATCGTCATTTTTCTTTCTTGAGTTAAAACGATATATGACCTCGACTAACATGATCTGCCATAGAACTGAGAGGCCCTGTTTTTTTCTTCAAACATAATATCTATCTATAAATATATTGCTTTAATTTCTAATGATAAATATATAAGTATCAGTTATAATTATATTCACAATATCTACCCAACGTAGTGTCCTAAACGCAAATTAGATACCTACCTATCTTATGAAGTTTCTGAGCAACGCGCATAAGTTTCCAAAGTAGAAGGTCCGAAATGAAAACCTAAACATCCAAGGCCGGATTGATTTTATAAGTTAGCACTTTTATCAGAATTAATGTGAAAAAATATTTTTATCATAACTAAACTTCCAAAATCCAGTCGCTGAAGCCCTCTTTTATGGCTCTCACTTTCGAGTCGATTGAGTGGATGACGATTTAATGTGACAACGTTTAGTCAGATAATGCGTCTATTGAAGTCCAATTACGTATGCAGTGGGGACAGGGACAACCCGACAGCTGGCGCCTCCCACAATCATCATCTCTTTGGTTTTTATTTCCACGTAACTTATAATCGCTTTTGAGTGCGGCTTAAGACTTTATTTCTATATAAATAATGTACAATAACACTCGACGATAAGTTATAATATGGATTGCAAAGTATATTTAAGGTTTAAAGGAAAACCATTAATATAAGTTACATTTGGTTTTAAATTAAATAAATGAAACGTATTTAGTTAAATACACTTTTATGTTACATATAAATATGAGTACATACACAGTTGTCTATGTATTTATATGTAACATAAAAGTAGAAAAAAGGGCGAAAGAAATAATGCCATAACAAAAATACAGTGCGAAGATTGATGGATGCAGATGCGAAGGCACAACAAGACGCACCTATCTCAACCAAACGGGTTAGTAGTTAGTAGTCAGGAGGGTGTACCTACTTATATAGAGAGCGTCACGAATGTTGTAAAAGCTGGCTACACAAAGACATTTGGTACTTAGTGTTCTGCCTACCCCATAAGGAACCTAACTTGTACCTACTAATAATAATTTTAATTTAAATGTAATACGTACTTACAATATCCTTAACTTTCACGTCGCTGACTTAAGTAGTCGTAGGTAACAAGACACGTCATACGCATGATAATATTGGATTTACAAATACGTAAAAAATACCCGCTTTTATGTAGGCAAAGGAAAACTACTAGCAATGATAGTTTAATCTTAGATAAATATTTCTATCCGGGAGTTGTGGGTTCAAATCCCGGTACGGACTTAATTTTTTAGAAAATCGTGTGTTTCAGTAAGTATTACATATCACTTCCTATAACAGTGAAAAAAAAACGCTGTAAGGAAACCGGCGCATCTTATATTTCTCCATTAATTTCTCTAATGCCCATATAATCTGGCACTTAGCATAGGAGACTATGGCATCAAAACCTTCTCATTTTGAGAGCAGACCCATGTCCAATACTGGAACGATAGATTGAAAAAAGAATTAATGGTGATGAACCAACGCCCCAGGGCTCTGTTTATTTATTGAAGATTTGCAGAAAGAATTAAATACAAAACAAAATATAACAGTTACATTAATACGAACGTTTCATTGAGCAATTTGGATCTTTTCTTAAGTATTAACATCGTTAGGCGAATGGGCGATACTTGTACCTACAATAAACGGACTTGTATGTTTGTACGTTACCCATATGAATCGAGAACAATCTGGCACGCACCGCTCTAACGATATGGATCATGCGAGCTACGAATGGGCATTTAGTTGTTCAAAAGAATAGGCATTTTAGTAAGAGATATAACAACAATAACATATTTTTCTTAATGAGTACAATAGATTATTTTTTGGAACGTTTGGGATTTCATAAAACGTTCTTTTTCGAATGTTGACGGACATTTTGGTATCCTATGAAAACAGAAACATTTCTGTCTCTTGGGGTCGTACTTCTACTTATTATCAGCTCAAATTAAGATAGGTGTTAAGATAATCTAAAGTTAATAAGATAAGTATATAGCCATCACACTCAGACTGACTCTAGATCGAATCTATCCGCATATGCAGAGATACTCTCGCCGACTGACTTCGTAACACAGATTTAGGGAAGATGCTTTGTATGAAAGAGTATCGATGTAAAAATGATTGATGATGATGAATGATGGGCTTGCTCCGATGGTTTAGACCTGTAGAGAGAATGACTGATGAATGAATGACAGAGTAGATATAGAAAGCGAATGTTGATGGACGCAGTTGCCGAGCGAGGCCAAGGCCTACCTATCTCGATAAAATAGACCAAAATTTGGCTGATGGGGGAATCAGAAGTCACCGAAATCGGCGAGTGTTTATTAAGATAATGATGAATGTAAATCACAATAGCTCTATAGAAACAGATATTTGACACTAGGTGCTCTCTGCCTACCCCATACAGATACAAATATCTCGCGAAATGTACATTATACAGCGAATTGGAGAGCAATAAGATGTTTATTATTTCCTACCCTCCAAAATGTTAGCATTGTTGTTTGCGATTAAAACCGATAGCGGTTAATCATCAGGGCTAACAATACGATAATGTTTCGTATTGGGGTTCGTACCCCTAATATTCATTACACATCCCCTAATTACCCTTACAGCTTCATTCGACCGTTCCGCATTTTAGATAAGAGAAGCGAATCTACACCTGACTTGTTCGTATTCGAGTTTTGTTTTCAATTCTTTTGCAGACATATTGATATTGCTCGAGAATTTCAGCTTCAATGAGTTTCAATTGATCGCAATAATCTTACGAAGTAGGAATAAAATTGCCTTCCCGCCGCAGTTACGTGGATACTCGTTCAGACGAAACTACATTTCAATATAAAAACAAAGATCAATTCTTATTTATTATTAGATTAATTTTGTAATATATATTACTAACCTTTTAAACGATAACCTAAATTATGTTTTCCACTACTTACTATTGTAACTACTTATTTCGTGTATTATTTTAGAACCTTCTATATACAATCCGAGTTATTTAGAGTTACTATTAATTATTATATCGTCACACTAGGCTCATTACGAGATAAGCGGAGACTGTCGTAGTTAACCATTTATTGGGTATTGATTGTATCGCTCTTATCTTTATCAGTATAAACATTTAAAGTAAAAATCCTACAATGATATTCGTGTGCTAATTCATAATCCGTTCATTGCAGCTATTCTGTTAAACACTTCAACATACGTATTAATATGTTAACACGCTGATGAACATAATCCGTTACTGCTCAAATACGATGTGAAACGAGAACGATACAAATTGTCGCTAATGTGAATCCAAATTTTATGTTGCCAGTTGTTTCCTAGGGTTGTCGACTTTCTATCGTTTAATAACTTAGATAAATAGGTGGAAAACCTTATTGTCAACACCACATGAGATGTGTATATAGACAATATTAATGTAAGTAATGAGCGGTCATATCCCTTAAAAGCAATTTCTTCCAGGTAACCCAAAAAAGATTTATCTACAAATATTTTTTAAAGCAAATGTTGATTGATGCAGGTACCAAGGGAGATCGAAACCCACCTATCTAGACCAAGTAGATCTGATAGCGGCTGAAGGGAGGGTCAGAAGTCTCCAAAACCAGTTTGCATATGTGAAGAAAGTCATGAATATGGAAGAAACACGTTTATGGCTATTTGGTGCTCTGCCTGCGTCGTAAGTAACCTGGCGTGACCTTATAATAATAATATATTTTAGTAACCGAAATTAATGTTTATCGCCTATTATTTTCTAACAGCTACTTATAGATCTAAAGTTTAACGTTATTGGTTATTGCGTCATGGATTTCCTTAATTAAATTAAATTAATTAATTTATTTAATTTAATTCCTTAATTTCCGTACCTAGTATTGCTTCTATCTGTTCTCCTTTACTTTTGCGTTATACTTACAAGTTTATTATTATTCAAAAAACAACTCATGTAATTTCCTTTTAACAGTGTCTATAAAAAATTACGTTATTTCAGTCCCACCTTTTGTCTATTCTTGACTGTGCCAACACATAGCATAAGGAAATAACTTAGTTTTATTATGAAACGTGAATTACAATGTCATACTTAATATTTGACGAGTTCTGAATAACATCGCTGAGTTATTTTTATCATTTTCGTTTCATCTCTGTCAACCCTAGAACATTTGTCAACCACATGTCGTTTCTCACGAATAGTAGTCGCAACGGTCCAAGAGGAAGCTTTAGTGCAACATCAATGCGTTCAGTTTTGATTTCTACTAGAAATGGAGAGAGGACGATATTTTTATATTTTCGTCTGAAAGTGGAGCTATTAAGCCATGATTCCAAATGTCCAGTCAAAAAGAATATATAAAATATATTTAATTGCTTCACGGTCTCAATTACAAATATGCCTCTATTGTTTAAATATGTACGTTTTAAACCATTCAATGCATTTTGTTTAATATTAATTAACGAATGTTCTACATACAATCGCATTATTAAAAAGCTAAAGCAGTACAATGTATTATGTTCTTAGTGCATAAATTTTGAATTTAAATTCGCATAGTTTTAAACAATCAAAGAAACTATAATGTAACATTTTAATGACGCGAACCATCTAATCATTCTCATAAGCGAAATTATTGTTGGAATACTGTAATTACACAAAATACATTCCATGAAATAACTATAGATACGTACCTATTTATATTTTAAGGCTAACCGCGCACTGTTCAGAGTATAAAAAATACGATTATTATATGAGTCGATTGCATAAACAGCTTCGTATAGGATAAAGTTCTGCCGAAACTAAGTAACAGAAATCTCGTATGCATTACTACATCGAAAACCAAATTAGATGTAATCCAACCAAAATATAAAATTTTTACCATATTACTGGCCATACAAAAATGCCAATATGTCAAGTCATTGCCGGTGAGTTATTTGAATAGTCGAGTTACATACGTAGATATTCGAGCTCTAGACATAGGATTCTATTAATAAACACAAATATGTGTCAAATCTAAGCCTGTTTCTCCCACATTTAACTAAATTTATTAATAATTTACTACTAATACAAATGCGACTTGATTATTTCCAGGTAGGCGTCCTAATTGATCGATTTAGCTATAGTTTTTAAATAGCCCTAATAGTTGGTCTACTTAATTAACGTAACATCACGTCTGTAATCGCCGAAGGCGTAGGCAGAGGGGTCTAGTACACCTCCGCGTTTCACCAGTTATGTTTAGGTCCCATAGACTAGGTGGTGAGCTTATTGCCATACACTGGGCACAGATTCAGACTCCGAGTCACTACTAGAAATTCTAAATTAGAATAATCCAATAGTACCCGACCCGGGATTTGAACCCGGAACCTCCCGATAGGCAGTCGCGCTTGCAACCACTCGACCAACGAGACAGTCACTTAATTTCTTACAATTAATTTACATTACTGTGACCATTAAAAAGAAAGAAACAAAATTCAATTAATATAATGTTTAAAACCAAACAGTCATTACGTTTATTATTTGATTATTCTGCACGATACAATATTATGTAACCTGTATACTAACTTTAGGTTTTCGTGCAATTTTCACGGCTCTCAGCGCTACGAAATTTACGTTATTCAGTTAATCAGTTTCACGGACTGTTATTTCGTAATAGTTATAAGAGTGGAACAATGAGGCGATTTTATAGCGATGTAGCATAACAGTGCCGGCAATTTGCACGCGAGAGCGATTCTGAATGGAACTCTGCTCGCTGCTATAGCCGGGCGTCGAGTCGTGGTGTTATAATCGCATTAGGCAGCGCCGCGCCTCCCAAGCGAGCCTCCAGCTCCGTCCCGCCCGCTTCCGCTCAACGCACCAGACATTTTTCAAACGACGCGACAAAAAGCTCCGATCTTATTTTCATGCTGAACAGAATCACCAATTTTCATTTAATAATGAGCTTAACGTCTATTTGTTTTGAAACGATCTGTGGCGGTCTTAACGAGAGGGACACAAAATTATTTAATTTTACTAATACAAAATTAATTATTTTTGTTGTTGGTTGTAAGAATTAAATATTTATATTTTGTAATGCTAGCGATCCATCATTGGTCGAGATGGGACCGTAATTAACTAACCTTAAAGTTTCAACGTTGTCTAATACTCGTGTCAAAAAGTATTCCTGTCTCTATAAATCTCTACTCTACTCTGTCCGGTGATTGATCACAAATTATTATCTGACATTGACAATGTCGGATAACATGAACCTACACAATACACATTACATTTTATCCCATTTTAATTACTTTAACACATATTATACAACAATGTTCTACATTAGGTACCTACTCTATGTATTGATCTATTTTCGTCGTTTCTGAGCTGTTATTTTTTTAAAAGGGGACTACGAACACTCTTCCTCAGGTATAAATATGTCGATTATGCAAGTACCTTTATATCCTATTATTTATTACCTGCTCAACATTTATTTCTGACATAAATGATGAATCTTTATTTCATTAAATAGGTCTATCGTTTGTCATTAGACATTTTCTGTCACTAGCACACATGAAATGTTATTAGGAGTTATGAGTTTTAAGTTGTTCAATGCAAGTTAGCATAGAAACCTTAATAATTTCGATATAATGTAGGTATAACTGCCTCGTTGGTCGAGTGATAGCATGCGCGACTGCCGATCGGGAAGCAATTGGATTTTTCTAAATTAGAGTTTCTAGTAGTGACTTGGGGTCTGGATCTGTGCCTGGTGTATGGAAATAGGCTCACCGCCTATTACATGGGACGTAGACGTAACTGGTGCAACGCAGGAGTGTACTATACTTCTCTGCCTACCCCATCAGGGATTACAGACGAAATGTTACGGTATTTTTAGTGTATAATATATTATTTAATTCATTGGCCGAATTTTTTTAAAACATATTAGCCATTGTATTACTATTACCCGTTCTAGGTTTCTTGGTGTTAACGTACAAATGGTATAAACAGACACAGTTACATTCGGATTAATATTAATCTGGAATAACGTATTAATAGCCTTTTAAATTCTTTAGTTATACTAGGATAGGTAGAAAATATTTGTAAAGATCTTATGCGAAAAATTGTTAGTTTTATTCAGAATAGTATGACAAAAGAAATGGTTTCCATGTTTTCCTTAAATATTCATAAAGAAATGTCCAGCAAAGAGTTGTGAAAAGGGGATAAAGTTTGCGCAATAGGGCTTATCTACACCAACATCCTTTATATTTTATTCAAAGTATTTTTCTAATGGTATTTTATTTTTACGACTAAATAGGTTTACGATATCTTTGATCTCTGCGTTCCTTTCTCGAAGAAGGATATTGCTAAGATTTCCTCAACCCTCTAAAGCCGTTTCGTAAGAATTTATTGTTACACAGTTTTTATTACACCTATGGTATATAGTTTTACTTGATCATTTACCAAATTATTTGAATCTCTCTCTCCGTTTTGTACTTTATAAAAAAATAAAAGAGGTTCCAGCAAAATTTTTCATTCAGTGTATGTATCAGCAAACATCGTGTGGATATACTTATTTCGGAATAAAATGCTTAAATTTGTACCCCTAAAAATAGTGAGTACTTAGTACCTATTCTGTTCATGTGTATAAAATGTATGTAAATATATGAAGATAATCAAACATGTTCGTCATATATTTGCAGAATAGTGCAACATCCAGGCCTTTCTTCATTACGAGGTAAGAAAAAAAATATTTTAGTCATGTTGAACAAATATGACACACGTACTACTTATTAAATACTGCTTGGTGTATTATATTGATTTGTTATTTTACTATTAAGTAATCACAACACTCTTAACCTATCCTTTTATTCCTCAACATCGAAAGGCTGACATTTTTTCACAATTAGAAATATATCTCGAGAAATCCCTACTATAAAAAAAAGATCGTGCAATTTTTAAGATTGTAACTTAAGACACCACACGTGAGCATTTAATCACGAACTAAGCACTGTCTGTGTGCTATGGGTACCAGACAGTTGATAAACATATATAATTATATAGGTATATATTATAATTAAATATAATATGATAATTAAATATATGTACAATAGTATAAAAGTATAGTCCCATTTAAATTAAACTTAGATGCACCAAAAATCGCTATCTCTTTTCTTTCTTTATTATTTAAAAAAATTTGCTTACAATGAAAAATTTAAATGATTATACTGTAATATTTTTCAAACAATTTCATTGTATCCAGAAGAAGGGGGAAATAGATGACATGAATTGAATGATTCAAATTGAAAGGCACCCTGAGTATAAAGCTGATTCTTGTGAAATGTGACAGTTGTAACATGGAAGGGAAATTTTAAATATTTTTTCTTATGGGGATAACGTTATCGATGGTTTTGAAAAATGTTAGGCAAGCCGTGGTCTAGCCGGAGCTGGGTGCAAACGATATTTTCAACGTAAATGTATTTTAATCGACCCGTCTGTTGCCGGAATCGTAACGAAATGAAAAGTCGGAGTGAGCGCGGTGTAGGTATAGAAAGAACATACCTTACAACGTATTCCTAGATTGTTGTAAAGTTACACTAGATTAATTTATTAACAATACGGCAAAGACATGTAAGATTTCCCACCGCCTTGGAGTAGTTACTGGGGGAGTCTGGTCGTGTTGATAGGAATTTCTTGAGGCCCGTAGTCTACACGCAACGCTACCAGCCTCGCGATGTGAAGTGATTAGATCAGCTCAACTTAGACACCCGCTTTCAAAAGTGGAATGACAAAGAGGCTAATGGTGATGTAAGCGTAAACAATTATTTCTTTTATAATCGGCAGATCGAAAGTTCAGAAACCAATGAAAGACGTTTCTGCAGTTGAGCAACCAATGAAAGACGTCCCTGGAGACGATTTTATGGAAAGCTTCAAAGTTTGTAAATTATTTAAGCGCAATGAAATTTAAAATAATCAAAGAACTAATTTCATGTGATTCGTCGCTACCTACATATAAACATATTAAAAGCTTATACTAATATATTTGATGATAGTTGACACAAATTTATAACTGCTTATAGACCATTTCTCAATTCGTGTAATGGTTCCTGATAGAACTGTATGTTTTTGTATTATTATATATTAGATAATATTATATATACTTACTCGTGTCTCGTATTGCTATAATAAAACTGAAAGTGTGTTGTTTGTTAACGCTAATTTCTGTAACTACCAGCCGGATCCGAAAAATCTTTTTTGTATACTCCAGCC